>MU223621.1:2014561-2042641 GCA_018584345.1 Thuja plicata
ACCTGTCGAGCTAAGCTTTCCAGCTATTCTTTGTTCTTCATGCTCTCTGCAAACTGTCTTTAAGTTCTTTGCATGGTTGACACTCTGGTCACCTTTCTTTTCTTCGTGTCATTCCTTCTCTGTTTGGAAGTTAAGACTTTTCAATGTCTTCTCCTTCTGACACGTCAGCCTATTTGACTATCTGACTGATCTGTTTTTCGATCGCGTAGTCGCGGATGAAAATCCTTCTTTACATTTTGCTCTGCGACTGAGTGACGAGCTCAAGTCGCGCACTCGTAATGCATTTGCCCATTCTGTCTTTTCTTTGGCGACTGAGCGATGAGCTCAGTCGCACAACCGCACTGCTTTTACATTAACTGCTCCTTCCTCTGCGAGTGTGCGATGCACCTTAGTCGCGCACTCGCTGCACTTCGACACGAGCTGGCAATTCATTCGCGACTGAGCGATTAGCTCACGTCGCGTACTCGCACCTTCTCTTCCCGAGCTGATCTTTGCCTGACGACTGAGAGATTACTGCTCATCGCGCACTCGTCATGCTTTTCCCCGAGCTGACCTTTTCCTTGTGACTTGACGACGCATCGGGTGTCGCTCACTCGCACACCAGAACTGAATTATTTGCCTTCACGACTGAGCGACTGATCACCCATCGCGTTGTCGCGCCGTATTTTCTCTGACTGCGAATTGACTCGCGATCGGGCGACGAGCTCCTCGTCGCACTGTCGCGCACTATCTTCTCTTGCTAGCCTTCTGCGACTGAGAAACTAGTTCGTCGTCGCGCACTCGTGCACTATCAGACTTAAAACATAACTAGCTCGCGAGTGTGCGATGTATTCCTTTTGGCTGCTCTCTGCTGCTGCGCGACTGAGCGACTAATCAAAACATGAATTGCTCGTTGAAAGAACTGTTTCAAAACTTGTTCAAAATGTTGGGGCTAGGGTTTTGAGCTAAACCCTAGGGTGCTCTGCACCAATATGCAAGGGTTGATTATGTGGGTGATTTAGTGACTTATCATCTTCTTCTGAGGTCGGGTAGTGAGGAAAGGTCAAGTGGCCCACCATTATTTGGAATCAATCGACATTGAGGTCTTTTGGCACAATTGTTTCTAGAAGGGCAGTTTTCAGAATCTCCTTATGCAATGGAGAGATTTTGAGCAATTCTAGAATAGAAATTTGGGCAGGAGTTCTTTGTAACTGATCAACCAAGTTGTAATTTGCGATTGGATTGACAAGACCAATTTCTTTTATGTAGATGGATTTGTTGTTGACAAAATGGGTTGTTTAGATGAGGAGGCTAATCCCTTAAGAGTGATCTTAGATTGATTCCTTGTTAAAGCGTTGGTAGATTCAGACTCTTTCTTATCTTTGATGATGATTACATTGACCGATTGATTGCATGGTTTGAGCATGTGGATCACATTGTCATTATTAGCATAGGTTTAATTTACCTTGGCTCCTTAATTATTTGATGATTACCCTTGTTCATAAGTCGGTAGAGGTTGTTTAAAATCCTTGTGATCGTTATTCAAATGATGTCCATCAACTATGATGGTTTCATTATCAATCAAGTCTTGTATGACATGTTTAAATTTCATGTATTCGTTAGTCAAATGCGCCTTTTTTTGTGATATTCACAAAAGCGATTATCATTTCACCACTTGGGTTTGACTGTTGGTTCTCAAGTCTTTGAGTCTGGTAACGTGATTATTTTATTACCCAAAAAAGTATTTAGTGCAGCTTCGAGGGGTTCTCCTAAAGGATTAAAGTTACGCTTGGGCTTGAGTGTCCATGGCGCTTTTTCTTTTCGCGCACCTTGGTTATTCTTTGACGTTGATGAAACAATATTTAAGTTGTTCTTAGCGGCCTCGATGCTACTAGATAGATTGAATATTGGTTCCTTGGGCTTGAAATCAGATGAATCAGCCACCACTCCATCATTGACCACATTCTTGTTCTTGTTCCAGTATTTTCTCTTATCTTTACCATTGTTGTTATTAGGATTGTTTGAGGATTTAGCGTCTTTGTATAAGGTGAGCTCACCTTTGTTCGCAAGAACCTCTTCAATTTGGATATCACTTTCCACAAATTCACTAAAGGTCGTATGTTTTTTCATTTGGAGCACGTAGTTCATTTTGGATACCAAGTTATTAATGAAGATGTCTATTTTCTCTGTTTCTAGGATTTGTCTAGGATACCTTGCAAACATTTTTCTCCATCTTTGAAGGAATTTAACAAAAGGTTCACCATTGTGTTTTTTGGTGTTACATAGATTCAACATGGTGACTATGTGTAAGATGGTGTAGGAATAATGTTGGATGAAATTGTGCACAACCTCATCAAATGTTTGAATGCCTGATGAGAGTTTAGTGAACCATTCCAAGGCTTGATCGCTAAGGCTCCGAGGGAATAGTCTCATTAGGTATGTCCTTTCATACATAAATTTCATGCTAAGAGCATAGAATTCTCTCAGATGGTCTTGAGGGTCACCAACCCCATTGTACTTGTTGTATTTTGGAATCTCAACTTTGGGAGGAAATGGTGGCATATGCAACTTCTTATCAAATGGAAATGGACGTATAGATTCCAGTGACTATTTCTTAGAGGCTTGTTCTTTTAGTTTCATCAGTTCTTTAATTCCACGCCTCATGTCTTGCAATTGTTGATTGAGATTAGTGATAGGAGATTCTTCATCATGTTGTATTAGTCCCTCAATATCAAAGTCGGGAGGAAGTTTAACCCCTCTGGATGTTAGGTGCATGAATTACTTATCCTTGTCTATTTGCATGAAGGTTTGCATCATCTTTTGAAATTATTTTTCCTATTGACACCTTATTTCATCTTCAGTAGGTTCCTCAATCGAGGAGGAAATGCTAGTATGGTGGCTTTGTCAACCTTAGATAGATCCCCATTTGTATGCCGACATGGTTGACGTGCCTTGGTGTTCAGTTTGAAATGATTGACGTTGAGGAATTGAAGTTTGAAACAGGGGTATTAATTGATATATAGATGGTGTGTCTTGATTTTGAATCCTTTGAGCAGATTTTGGTTTTTGACAGGATGAGGGTCCAAGAGTAGAATCGTCGATAGCTTTTCCTTTTGAATCAAGATCAACCTTTTTTGTTGGCTTCTAGTCTATACCGACATGAAAGACAATTGTATTTGAGACTTTGAGATGACTGTACTAATGGGTCAATGTCAAAGATTTCCAAATGATCACTTGTTTGAGATATTGGTAAGAGATGTTGATGAAAGATTGTTGAGCCTGGTACAAGGTATCAAGATTTCAAACCTAAATGTCTGTTGGAGGACACTTGTGACCCAGTTGATTGAGATTGAATTTGGATGAGATATATCACAACAAGTAAGACCATTCTATAATCTAGAACAAAAGAAGAGGATAGGTCAAGTCACTATGTTAAGACTAGTGAATGTTATGATGAGGTATAATAGCTTATTTAGGCCACATAGATGAGAAATAAGATTAACATGAGGACATTGAGGATCAAATAAAATGTTGGGTTCCAATGTAGGCTCATACAAAAATCCCCATGTTTCCATACAACAATTACCACCTTACCATATGAGTTGTTGCTTTCAGGGTGTTTTTTCATACAACAATTCTAATGGGTCAAAATGACAGTGTAATGCATGGACAGTTTATCACTTGACTTGGATGAATTTTGGACCAATTTATGCAATTTTCGTGTGATAATGTCAATGTCTTAAAAAAAATTATGTTGTTTTGGTGTCAATTTCAGGTGATTCAATCACATCAAACACAAAGGAGTGAAAATAAAGTACTCTTTCTATCCCTGGAGTCAATTGGATTAGTGAGTAAATCTTCACTCATTAACTTAGGTACACACCCAATAGCTAATCATAATACGACAACCACCATCCACGCAATGGGTATAGTAATTTTGTATTAGCTGACTCCAAACACTAATGGGGGCACGATATGATGAGTATCTTGGGGGAGTTACTATGTCCCTTGCACTTGGATTATCCCACTTTCAAAGGTGAACTAGGTGGCTACTACTCTATGGAGTCTAGTAGAAGTCTTTGTTTGAATACATCCTTTGTGTTCACGCAAGTGCGATTCAGACCAGCAGTCCCACAAAGCACCTTGGCATGAGTAGTCACGTAAATGTGAGTGAGACCTCTAAGGCCCTACTATATTCTAGGAGAGAGCCAAGTATAAGCTCAAATGGTATTTGACTTCCGAGACTTTCACCCCAAGAAAAAATTTGGTTAACGTAAGTTGGAGTGGTGTGTCTTACACCTCATTCTCATGTGGGTTGTTCTCAAGATATTTTTACCTCAACCGGCATACCCATCTAAAAGCTATGCATGAAACAAAATTGATAGAAAAGAGAAGGTATAGATTTATGATTCTTCCTCAAAGAGGAGAAAAGCATAATATCCTATTTCTATTTGTTTTTCCCAGACACATCAAACACTCCAAATTTAGCCCAAAAAAATTTTGTGTTTAAGACAAGTCAAACAAGTGTAGGTTTCTGATTTTCCCTAAAAGGAAAGAGAGCATAATCCCCTAACTTTTAGCTTGGCCCACACAACAAATCCCCTAATTAGACTAGATGCCTAAATAACCATTTAAAAATCATGATCATTTGGTTGATGGAGACTTAGGCAACCTGCAAACACCACAATCTTAGTAGTCTTAACCAATTTATTTCTTCTTCAAAACATCCTACAAGCACAAAGAGGATAGTAGTTTGCAATAAAGAGTATTTTTTAGTGTCACTTTGTCAAGCGAATCTTCTATTAAGCATCCTGCAAAAATGTGTTAGGCTGCAAAATTAGGGAACTAGAAGACTGTCACAACCAAATTAAAGGTTAGAAGCCAAAAAGCAATTCAAATGAACCTCTAAAAATTCTCTCTATTTTTGAAATGATAGAATACAAAGGACAAACTGGTATCAAAACTTGTACAACAATATACTAGCAACCATACGACAAATAAGGGAAAGTTGATCCCTCGTATGACAATCCTTGCAAGTTAGTACGACAACATAATTTAAATGTAGTCTCACGCGACAATACATATATCCTGAAATGACATACTATTGGTAACTTCTTTGTTGTACGAGAAGGTGTGGAAGACTATACGACAATCAGGGAAGTTTTAGAAAAATGTCGATGATATCATGAATTGGGGCTTAAAACTAGTTCGAGCCCCATAGTGGGTGCCAGAGATGTGGTGTAAATGTGGCATTCAACCTGAAAACAACCAAAATCTCAATAAATCATTAGCTTAGGGGTTAGTGATCATCAAATTAAACTTTATCATTATGAAACAACCCCCAAAATTGGCTTATTGCTTCCTAGATGAAGCAAGTTTGATTCTCAATAGATGTTCATCAGATTGGCATTAGAATAAGTGACTAGACAAATCCAAAATAGAAGATTCAAAAGGTGGGAATGATGCATGAACTTTCATACTTTTCCCTCAAAATCATGAAAATGGTATGCTAAATGCAACTAAGCTAAATGCATCAGATAACATGAGTTTAATCTAACAAATATGCAGCAACATGCTAAGAAATTAAAGCTAAGATTCAACCATCTAAGAGAAAAATGAAAATACTAAGCTATCATTAAAATTCACTTCTACAACATGAGTAAAACCTAGAATCAAAATGACATTATGATGTTACTTCTAAAATTTGCCTCTTTCAACAAGGAGAGCTATCCCTTTTATAGAAGTTTCCTCGAAATCGATGACTGAGATTTAGCCACAAAGGGCAGTTGAGATGAACTTTCCGTCAATCCATGTGATATTAATCTATGTGGGATATTGTTGATTGGTCAAATTTGTGTTTGTTGAGGGAGGATGAGGATGAATTTGTTAAATCCCTCTCTTAATCACCTTTTAAATAAGATTATGTGTGCACACCCATGTGTGAATGGGTTATTTTACTAAAAGCATAAGAACTTATATTTAGGGGTCCAATGTATAGTGATTAATTGATTTTTCAAGCTTGAGTTGAGATTAAATTGATGATTTGATTTAGAACTTTGGTTTAATTATGCAAAGGGGATTATTAGGATTTGGTTGCACAATTAAGGTCTAGTATTGAAGGCCTTTAGGTTTTAGGATTTCTTGAGGCCAATTAATTAAATTAGGGGATATGGGTTTACTATACCAATTTTAGGAGATTACAGTAGCCTTGAATGCAAATTCTACCTTAGGAAGGGAATCACCAAATCACTCATCTCAAAAGTTGAGAGCTTACAAATCAACATGTTTCGGGTTACATTTGTCATGATTCTGATTTCCTCAATAGTAGAAACTTTGTGTTTATATGGAGGTAAGGATCTAAGTACTTTAGAAACAATCTATGATTCATCCAACTATCCACCGACACATCTAATATTGCAAACAAGCTCATTCACCTTCTACATGAGAAGTAATGTTGTCATCTTCACTCATCCTCAATATCTCATACTTCCCTTTTAGACTCTCCAACTTTGCAAGCTTCACATAAGCATCACCTTCATATAATGTCACCAAATTCTTCCATATCTCATGTGAAATCTTCAATTCCATTACGTTAGCCATCTCAGTATTAATCAGGGTACTCAACAATGCTTCCTTAGCTCTTATTTAATATTCAACCTACTTCTTCTCATCAGGACTAGTAGGAACTGTAGGATGATTATATAGCTTCCCTGTAATATCCTAATAGTCTTCTCCAATGCATCTCAAATGATATTACATAGGACCTTTCCATAGAGAGTAATTTATACCCTCAAATATTTGACTATCTTTCTTGAAAGGTGTCATCCTGGATCACCTCAAGTGATTAAGATCCCCATGGAAGAACTAGGCTATGATACCAATTGATAGAAATAAGGCAGCAAACAATTGAGAGGGGGGTGAATCAGTTGTCACACAAAATTGCAAACTTAAACCTTAAACCATAGGTGTGATGAATAAACATGCAATCATAGATCCACAACAAATCAAGAACACATAATACCAAGATTTTTTGCATGGAAACCTGATTAAGGGAAAAACCATGGTGGGGATGAACCCATAAGATATACTCTGTTAAAATTATTTATACCCTATTAGGAGTATTACAATGGGAATGAACGTGAATTTAAGCACATTTCCTAAAGCTCACTTCTCAAATACAAAAAGGATTGCTATCCTAGGAAGGCTCACTGTCTTACATCAAATTGGATTACAACCATCCATAGATAATGAACTATATGATAGCATCTTCAACATGCTTGGATCAGTTCCATTGAAGCACAAATACAACTTCTATTTTCACACTCTTTCTCTTCCTTGACAATATGTATACATTCAACACTTTCGTATATCGACACCCATACATACGATCCACAAATGAATACAATTACATTTATACAAATCAAAAACCTTGGAAAAATAAATAGGTCGGCTCAACACTCTTCACATAAATATTAAAATATAATCTCTCAATTATAATATTAGATGTGGACCAATAAATGTTAGCCAAGACATACATGAACTAAAATCTTAATCCTCAAACACAAAACATCTCCAATAATTATGCCTTGATCACCCACAACACGCTACACCGTTAGGTTGGCCAAGAACATGAAGAAAATCACCAAATGTGAGCACAATATTCAATGTGATCCAAAAACACAAAATCACATGATCTAGAAATATCCACAAACATCATGAATAACCATAGAAACATCCACATTAACTCAAATTCCAAAATTATCAGCATCATTATACCAATTCTTAGGAACACCAATAGTATCAACTGTCAGCTCTGAAAGATAGCTTGCAGGCCTCCAAATCACAAACAAATTGAGCTGAGGACACACATCAATGTCCCAAACATACCACAATATCTATAGAGAAAATTATTATAATGCGTAGAAATAAAGATCAAAATATTATCACTATGTCACCTTTGAACAACTGAAAAAGCAATCTCTTCACATATACCCATAACTTGCACAAATCTTCATGAGAACCTCTAAAATTTGAAATGAATCAGTTACAGACATCCCATAACACAACTATACCATCCACAAACTCTGATTTTCAATACACAAGCTAAATTGGACCAACGAACTTACTAAAACATTATCATAGACATAGAAATATGTTGACATCAATGACAACACATCTCAACCACATATTTCCATATTATTCCAACACAACCCCTTTGTAATATTTTTGTTATAACTTGTTGGAGTAGGGTAGAGGATCATAATATTGTTGTAGTCAAGAGCCACTTGGAGGTGACTTTCTAGAGAGATCCATAGCCGTGGCCATTGGTTGGTACAGAAGATAACTATCAAGAGCTAGCTAGGATTCTTGCAATTAGATTATATAATGCTCTTAAGGAAAGGGATGTTTTTGCTTGGAGTTAAGATCCAAAGGGAAAATTATTTGTTGCCTCTATTTACCTAAAGTTGGATAGTTAATTGCATGGTTAGAGTGGTGTGCCTTGGTAGAAGCAAGTTTGGAATAGTTTTTCTTGGCCTAAATGCAGCTTGTTTCTCAAATTGGTTGCTCAAAGTAAGTGTCTCATTTGAGAGAATTTAAGGAAGAGGGGTTTCCAGGGCCTGTCCAAAAGTGTTCTTTGTAAAAGTAGTGAAGGATGTGTTTCTCATTTTAAATTTATGGCTATAAAGGAATAGAAGGATTTTTCAAGATTTAGAACCGATAAGTTCTCTGGTTTAAAGGAGAAAGATTGTTTGCAGGCTTCAGGAAACTATTTGTGCAAAATGTGATGTTTTTGGGCCTATGGATTATAGTGACTTAGCTATGATAACAAATTTAAATCTAGTTGGTGATGGATTGGGTCCCTCTTCTAGAAGGAGATTGAGACGATCTAAATAGAAAATTGATAGAGAAGGGAGATGGCTCATGATGGGCTAAAATAATAGCCTACTTTGTCCTAGTTTCTCATTTTTGCTTGGAACTTTTATAGGGTTTACGGGTGTTTAAAGACTTTGATTTTAATAGTTTTGCATCTTTTAAAATAGTATGTGATGAACATATGGCATGTGGACTTAAGAACTTTTGGGATGAAATACTTGATGTTTTAAACCATGGCTATATTTATATTATTCATTTTTGAATGATTAAATCATAATAGGTTTCCTGTAGCCAAATAGTCTATTTTCCTTCAGTCATGTGATATACCTATATTAATGAAATTTGAAGTTTAATAAATAAATGAAATGTGGAATGGATGTATCTCCACGATTTTGTGCTCCTAACCTTTCAGTGCAGGAATAGATGAACAAGGAAGAATGATCAAGCTAACACTTTAATTAGTTCCACCGGTTCTTGGACCAAGTCATACAGTCGGGAGCAGCAAGGAGGACATTAATGAAGACCCATTGATGATTTAACTGATTGATCCATGTTCCAGCTGGAGCAGTCAGTGGTGTTTTAGTGCAGAGAAAATCTAGGGAGCAGTTGTCCTATATTCTCTCTAACAGATAATAAGAAGATTGTTTCTTTCTTGTTGAGACAATTTCTCCTTTATGCTTTCAATGTAATAATTGCACCCATCTATTTTGTTGGAGGTGGTCAGTTGGTTAATTATTCATTTAGTTGAGAAGTTTTAGTATAAATAAGTTGTTGAAGCCTCTTCGGAGGTTATATAGAAAAATCATACAATAGTAGATTAATGATGATGTGACTATTTTCAACAATATAGTTTCTACAGTTTCAGTATTATGTATAGTCAGTTTCTATTATATGAATAAAGCAATGATTATTATGGGTTTATAGTGTGTTGAAGAACTTGGATCCACTAACCCAAGGGTCCCCACTAGGTGAGTGATCTTGTGCATTTTTTTATTTATTTGCAGTTGTTATTACATTGTTTGTATGTTCCTGCAGCCGCTAGGAAACAGTTCCTGTGTTTGTTCCTGCAGCCAAAGCAGGCAGAGCAGTTTCCTACCTGCAGACCTGAACTTGGTTTCTGTAATTTTCTTTCACTATTTTCATGTAGATGGTAACTAAGTAGGTTTACTTTCAAGCATCCATTTTCCTATATTTCTTATCTTTACATCAATAGTTAGCATGGCCTCAATGGAGACTTAGTGCATATATTGTGCATAACCATTTCAAGATGATGACCATGTGGTTACATATTAAATGAACCTTACCATAAGAAAGATAGTTTCTCAATTAAGATGACCAATCTATCAATAGAGGATTTGAACCAAGTTATTTATCCATTTGGAAAGGTCTACATTTTTTGTGTCATTGCTAGGGATGGTTTCAAGTTGAGTACATATTGCATTCATTAGTCAAACCTCTAGTTCATTTCATTTTTTCTTTAGTTTTCTTTAGTTAGTAGTTATGAAATTTTAATTCTAGCTTAAATAGATCAGAAGTTATCAATTTGCATGCATAGAAGAAGAAGAGATGCATTAGGGAGATTCCTTCCTAGTTATCCTAAAGATCAGTGCAAGTATCATTTCTGCCCCCAAGTAGAAGGAGGAGGATGAGGAGGACGAGGAGAATAAGACCCATATGTTGATGCTGCACAAAATTGAACCTCCTCTTCATCTTCTTTAGAAGAAGAACCTATTGGGCTAAACATATTTGAAGAGACACTTGACCTAAATCCTTTTCTTGATATCTTGGCTAATTTTCATATTCACCCTCCTAAGAACCTATCCAATCAAATCAAGGTGATAACCGATTGGCTTTAGTTGTTTATCAACCCAGAAGTCGACCAAGGAGGGCAACGACCTTTCCATTTCCTATTATTGATCAACATGATAATAACAACCTTAAGAATATTTTGGCTTCATCTCTTCCAAAATATTATGGTTTGTTCACAGAGGATCCTAATATATTCCTCTTTGAATTTGACATCCTTTTTCAAATTTTTGACTATACCATTGATGCTCATGGGCTCAAGTTATTCCCTGCCACTCTAAATGAATCAACTCTCAGATGGTTTATGGGCTTGGGGGTAATATTGTGCATGATTGGGATGAGATGAAGGCAACATTCTTAGAAAATTACAAGGAATATTGTAGAGGAAATGAAATGAGAGGAGATGATATTTTCATAAAGCATCAAAAAGAAGATGAGAGCATGTAGGATTACATATCAAGGTTTTTATTCAACCTACAAAATTCCACACACCATCAGTTGAATGAAGAATCACAAAAATTTCTCTTTTGAGAGGGATCAATGATGGTTGCACTAAATCATTGGACTTAATGGCAGTAGGAGATATCACCCAATAAACTTGGGATAATATCAATAAAATATGTCTCAACTACTCAAGAGAAGTTGTTAAAAAGGAAGAGGTTATCACTTTGCTGCATGAAAATAAAATGGCAATGGAGTCTCAAGGACATAAATCACTCACTTACTATATGACTTTAAACAAGACATTATCAACAACATGGCCACACAATTGGACACCATGCAATCCAAAAAGAAGAATGAGGAAGCAGAGTCAATGCTTGTTGAATATAGCCCTCATTATAGACAAAAGAAGAAGGATTGCAGATGCAAAATGGTGGCTAATCTAGAGGTTAAGCACATACCTACTGAGTTCAACCTAGTAGAAGGAGATAATGATCAAGTTTTTAACATTTCTCAAAGGTGACCATGGGCTCCAAGGCAAGGTATGCCACAAGATCCCTTTAATTTTAGTGGTCCTTTTTCAAAACAAATTAGTGATCAGTGGTCACCCCAATTTAATCCTAATCCTGAAAATTATCAGTCCCAAACTTGGAATAACCCACAGTCTCAATGGCCAAACTACCAAAATCTTGCACCTCAATGGCAACCCCCTCAAGGGAATTGGAAGCAGACCTAGAATACTTGGCAGTAACCAAAAAATTAGTGGCAACCACCACAAGCTAAATGGAAACAAACACCTCAGTGGAGGGGTGCTCAGAAATGGCCTAACCAATCATTTGGTTTCCTGCAACAACCTCAGTAGCCATAATTAATGTCACCACCTCCTCCTCCCACTGCAAATTCAACTCCAGTAAATCCTACTTAGGTGCCAACACAGCCAACACCTAATCTCAATAATAAACCCCAACAAAAGTAAGTTTATTCCACAGACCCAAATCAATAGCCTGCAGTATGCTCTAAATGTAAGTGATATCCATCTCAGGTTAGGCACTACACTTCCAACACCATCTCCTCATGTCATAACAGAGGTGCCTTTACAAGAATTGGCCCAAGAAGAATTTGTTGAATCATCTATTCAACCAACTTCAGCACAAAATATTTAACAATATAAGTTACCTAGCAAGACTCCTCCATTTCCTTATAGACTTGATAATGAGATAGCTCAGCCACATGATGAGTCTACTTTTGATATTATTGACCAGTGTAAACATATTTGTGTTAAGATACTCCTATTTCAAGATATATAAGAAGTTCCTATCTATAGTAAAACAATTAGGGCTATGTATGTTTGAAAAAAACTAGGGAAAAAGAAGAAATGTCCTAAAACTATCCATGTACTAGGTCATTTGTCTGATTTACTATTTGAGAAGGCCTCCATTCCTAAACTTTGACCCTGGAAATCCAGTAGTTAACATTGTTATCATTGGGGTTAAGATCAAGAATGATTTAGTTTACTTAGGGGCAGCCATTAATGTTATGACTAAAGATATCATGCAGCAGCTTCATATTACAAGCTTAAGAGAAACTCCCACGGTCATGGAGCTTGCAGATAGTTCTATAGTCAAACCTGATGGTATGGTAGAAGATTTGGACGCTACCCTTGATCCTCAGGAATACCCTATTAATTTCATGATACTTTTACCCAAGGAAAAATTGGGAGGTTATCCAATTATACTAGGAATACCTTGGCTTGCTACTACAAATGCCTTTATAACATGTAGGTCAGGAAATATGACTATTTCATATGGTTTATCCACTAAGAATATTGCTCTATATTCTCCTGCACAGCCTCAACTTGATGAAGAGCAGTCCTTATGGACAAATATAGGAGAAGAGAGGGATGAGTTCCATCTTGTCCAACAACTTATGATGATAAAAAGAAGAAACTTTAACATTAATAAAGGTCTATCTACAACTCAGTAAGAGTCTATGATCAGATTGTTGCAAACTCATCAACAAGCCTTTGCATGGGAATGTAGTGACATGAAAGGATTAGACCCTAATCTATGTACTCATAGGATTTACATCAATAAAGACTTCAAACCAGTAAGGAAACCCCAAAGAAGGATCAATCTTTCTCTCAGGGAAATAGTCAAAGGAGAATTGATAAAGTTGTTAAATACTGGTTTTATCTATACTATTTTTGATAGTCAATGGGTATCACCTCTTGTCATAGTTCCTAAGAAAGGAGGGAAATGGAGATTATGTGTAGACTATAGGGAGCTTAATGGTACAACCAAGAATGATCACTTACCTCTTACCTTTATAGATCAATTCTTAGATAATTTGGAAGGCAAGCAACACTTCTCATTTTTGGACAGATTCAGTGGTTACTATCAGATTAGGATTGCTCCAAAGGACAAAGATAAAACTAAATTCACATGCCCCTAGGGAACCTTTGATGTAATTCAATTGATGAGTACCAATATTCTCCCAAGAATCTTCCAATCACTCTCTATGTCTCCCAAAATTACCTTCAACCAGGAGCAATACTAAGACCCAATCCACTGATAAGACCAATCTAAGGGTCACAACACTAGCTCAAACCTCCACTTCACTTCACACCATTTATATGCTCCAACATGGTTCCATACTTAAATATTTGATTCCAAAATCTCTTATTTTCTCAACACACTCCAAACACCATGACTCTCTCATTCAAACTCACAACTTTCAGTGGTTAACTTCCCCTAACCAAACTGTCATTTCTAGGACTGTCATAGTAGCCCTACTCATACAGAAAATTGTATTTTCCTCCTAATCTTCCCAAAATACTTCCTTAACAAAATACATATTCAAATACCCTTTTTAGAGTTATAAAACATACCCAAATATTTCCTTTGGATCCTTTGGACCAACAAAGACAATTTTATGTTGTCTCTTCTGGCTACCTAGGCCTAATGCGGCTCGTTTACAAAGAAACTACCCAAAGAACTCACTCCCAACCATTTCTCTTGTGAAATAGTCTTAGGTTATGGTCTAAATCAAAGGATTTCCAATTTTTTTTGGGACTCCATGCTTTTTTAGTCATCCATGCAACAAACCCTCCATTCTAGGGACACCAGACTAGGGCTTCCTAGTTTTGAGCCTTTCGTTCACTTCCAGAACCTCCCAAAATATGATTCATCTTGTATTCCATCTATCTTGATGGAATAAATCATTAAACATCATTCGTGTGTGGCTAGAATGTCTGTTGTTGCTCCCATGGCTCCATTTCAATGAATTTCCCATCAACATATTCACTATCCGAGGATGTGGATCCTTCCTCTACCTCTTTCATCTACCCAAAATGATACTAATAAACATATAATATATATGTTGGACCCATAACACAAATAAAATTGGTACCATAACGTTTTAGAACCTTAGACACTCCATTTAAAGCAAGAAATATGTGGCTAATCTCTCACTATCACAGTACAGACAGTAAGAAAACAATGCAAAGACTTGGAAAAATTAATTCATTTCTATAACCACAACAAAGGTAAATAAAGAAGCTCCTCTCCACATTTTAGGAGTTCACAAAATGAAATAAAACCAAAACCAAAAATGCAAAATATTAAGTTGTTTGTTGTCTATGCAAAAATAATTTGCTACAGTTCGTACAGAGATCAAAAACTCCTTAATGCATTTTTTTCTCCTCTCTTGGAACTGATTTTCCTCAGTTTTTTACCATGTCCCCAATCTTGGGAACTTCCAAACTACTTAACTACTTTCTAGCCTAGTTCCTCAAACAAAAAAATCAAAATGTTGTCAAGTTGACAACTAAGTTGTCAACTCGACAACCAGATGTATAACAACTAAATGACCCCCTATTGTAACTATAAATGGTCTTGAAATAACCTCTGATAGGTGAAAAATTCATATAACTATCCTTATAATCCTTTACATGAGTCCTTATTGACTACATTTTCCAATCTTGGAGTTGTGGCCTACTTTCCACAAAAATGGCTTTATAAGCTTAACAACATGGCTTTTATAGGCCTCTTTACAATACCATGATGATCTTATTGATCATGTGGTCCTTAGGAGAAGACTTGATCATGTTGTCCTTAGGAGAATACCTAGGAAATCTTCTTTTTCTTCATCACCTTTTGATATTCATGAGGTTTCATGGTCAACCAAGTGACCCTTCTTGTCTTCATGAGGTGCTCTGCACCAACCTTTTCCTACTTTGTTTTTCCTTTCGGTCTCTGTAATGCCCCAACAACATTTCAAAGGGTGGTCATTAGTATATTTTCTAATATTTACCATGACTGTATGGAGATCTACATGGATGAGTTTACTGTCGATGGATCCACTTTTGAAGAAGCACACACCAACTTAGGGAAAGTTTTACAAAGGTGTTAAGACCATAATTTGTCTTTAAACAGTGAAAAATGCTTCATGATGATGCAAGAAGGAGTGGTCTTGGGCCATTATATCTCGACAGCAAGATTTCAAGTGGATCTGTCTAAAATTGAGGCAATTTCTAATCTTGTTGTCCTTTTTAAGAAAAATAAAGTCAAAAGTTTCTTGGGTCATGTAGGATACTACATGAGGTTTATTAAATATTTCAGGCAAATAGAAGCACCATTGTATAATCTTTTGAAGATGGACGATGAATTTGAATGGACATAGATTGTGACAAAGATTTTGATAGCCTTAAAGAATCTCTGGCTCAAGCTCTCATGTTGAAAGGACCAAATTGGTCATTGTCATTCCATATTCATATTGATGCTTCAGATTATACCATAGGAGGAGTTTTGGGACAAAAAGAAGGATCAATTGAGCATGTCATTTACTATGTTAGCAAGAATCTCCAGGTAGTTGAATTCAACTATAGTGTCACTGAAAAATAGATGTTGGCATTCATCTATGCTCTTAAAAAATTCAGTCATTACATAACCAGGTATCAAATCTTTGTACACACAGGTCATGCAACAATTAAGTATCTCATGAACAAATATTCTATTGCAGGCAGGTTAGCAAGGTGGATGTTGTTAATGCAAGAATTTGATATCACAATTGTTGAAAAGACTAAGAAAGTTAATGTAGTGGATGATTTTCTATCTAGATTGTGAGTAAAAGATGATCCTGCAACCATTAATGATGCATTTCTAGATGAGCATTTACTTTCCATAACTTCTCACAACCCTTGGTATGTAGAAATAGTGAATTACTTAGTTGTTGGTAGGAATCCTCACATTTCACCAAAGGAAAGAAGGTTACTTGTGGAGAAGAGTTTCAACTTCTCTTGCATAGAAGATTGCATGTTTTATATTGGCCCAGACCAGATCATGAGAAGATGTGTATGTGAGGATGAGACATGTGATATTTTTCATTCTTGTCATGATGAACCATGTGGTGGTAACTTTGCAGCTAAAAGAACATCCATGAAGATTCTCAATACATGATACTACCGGCCAACTTTATATAAGGATGCAGAAAAATATACCAGGAAGTGAGACATGTGTCAGAGGATGGGTAGACCCACCAGATCATATGAAATGTATTTATTTCCCCCAAGTTTTTGTCACTTTGTTTGACAAATGGGACCTGGACTTTGTAGGTCCCATTGAACAATCCTTAAATGGAAAGTCCTTTATTCTGGTATGTGCATATTATGTTACTAAATGGGTTGAAGCTACACCACCTAAGCATGCAAGGGATAATAAGGTAGTTGGATTCCTATATGAGGATATTTTCACCAAGTATGGAGTTCCCAGAGAAATAGTTACTGGCCAAGGAGCTAATTTTACTTCCACATTAATTACAGCCTTGGTTAATGAATATAACATCAGGCATAGAAAATCCACACCCTGCCATCCTCAGGCCAACATGAAAGTAGAAGTCACCAACCGAGAGATTGAATTGATCCTTACCAAGACAATTACACTTCATAAAAGGGATTGGACCAATATATTGCAAGAAGCCATTTGGGCCTACTGAACTACTTAGAAAACTACCAATAGCTTCACACCATTGGAGTTGGTCTATGGAAAAATAGTTGTTACGCCCATTGAATTTGAGCATAAAATGCTAAGAATAACTTTAAACTTAAAATGGATCTCACTACTGCACAAAATGAAAGAATCCTGCAGCTGAATGCTTTGGATGAGTATAGAAATTTAGTCCTGCAGTACACAGAGATTATACAGAATCAAAGAAATAATTGTCATGACCAATATATCAAGGAAAATAAATTTCAACCTGGAGATTGGGCTCTTTTCTATGATTCAATATATAAAGGTACTCCAGGTAAATTCCCAACCCACTGGTTGGGACCTTATGAAATAATTGAAGTATTTCCAAATGGAGTAGTACAACTAGCCACCATTGATCCTGTGAGATTCAAACTACTTGTTAATGGTCATCATTTAAAGTTGTATCACAAGACAACTAGAAGATCAGAGTTTATGCAGCAGTTCATGTAGAAGAAGACATCCAAGTTTCATGTAGCCAAAGAAATAGGACTTAATGTTCTCCACTCTTCTTTGTAGGATTTCTAAAATTGTGTTGTCATAATAAATATTTCCACATTCTGTAGAAGTACTTTTTCTTCATAATAAATTCCAATCACTCGTACCATTCTCTTGTTATCCCATGTCATCATCAATTCATCACGCATCTCCACTTCTAATTAATCCTTCCAAAGATCATGCAACTCATTGATTAATGATGCATGTGGCAGGTACACACAAGGTATGTGGATCATTTGTTTGACCAGGTGCATTTATTTAACTTCAATTCTATTTATATCTATATTTCATATAGTTGTTATAAATTATCCTACATAGAAGCTTCCTCAATAGGTGGACCTATTGTTTACTTAAGGTTGGGGGGTTAATGCTTTTGTTTCATCATGTGTGTTGTGTCTACTCATATCACATTACGTTGGCACCCAGATTGTGTCAAGATTATTTGAGGGAGAGGGTGTGTGAGTGACATTTTATGTGATGGTTCAAGCGAATTAAATATTTTTGGTACTCACTTTCATTTATCCCTAATAATGCTTCCTGAAGCCAATGTATTGTTATCTCGACTATAATTTTTGAATTTTGTGTCAGTGTCAGTGGTTGCAATATTGTTTTGGGATTGAGAGTGAGTAGCAGGGTATTTGCAGAAGGAGGAAGTGCAGAATAGTGGAGTGATTAGGAAGCTAAAGGATTTCTATTTCAAAATAAATTTGAATTCCTGTAGTTGTTTGTGAACCTTTTGGGAGGGATTTTTGAATTGCTTTTGAATATTTTGAGAAGAATAATTGAGTTTTATCATGGGAAGCCCTCCTATCTGCCATGAACCAATGATTCACACTATCCTTCTTCAGGACCAAGAGTTTCATCAGGCATTCCAGAATTGCGGGTGGTTGGACTATTTCCTCAAGCTTATGCACTATAATAATGACAATTCCCTAGACTTCACTGAGACACTTAACAATGGTGTAGCCAATGTGAAAGGGTTAACGGTAAAGATCACATAAGAGTGTATATCCGAAGTGAATGGTTTTCCAACAGTAGGAGAAAACTTCCCAAAGTTAAAGGATGCAAGAACAACTCGGGCCCAATTCACTCATCCAATCAACCTTGCTCTAGAGGTGGATAATTAGGGCACAAGTAGATTATCACTTCCACAAGTTTTTATACATATAGTTGTGTATGAGATAAAATATCTAACTTGTGAAGGTGGGAATTCATGTCTTCACTCTCTTCATTTTAAGCTACTCACTATGCCATAACCGAAGGATGAATGTTCACATTATCTTATACAATCTACTCTTGCATAGTGCAAATGGAGTTCAAAAAGGTAAGCCTAACTTTGTATCACATGACTGTTTGATAAAGCTTTTGGTAGAAAGGAAATTAAATGAATCCTCTTATATATTATCGAAAGAATTTTTATTTGTTAGGAGGTTCTCATTAGAGAATGTAGGTCCTAGCAGACAGTCATTAACCCATAGGGTTAATACACCAGAAGGAACCTTTAAAAATAGGGAAGAACCATCATCCTCAGGAGTGCAGTCTGAAGTACCTTCTGCAGCTAAAGCTCAAGTATCAAGAACCTCCTCCATTGATAAAGAACACACCCCACCAAGGCCTAATGTTGAGAGATCTCCACAAAGTTATGTTAGGACTAGGTCAAAAATAAATAAAAATAAGGGGAAGGAAAAAGAGGTTTAATTAGAAGAAGAAAGGGTAGTAAAACAAGATACTGTCAAGACATCTCCTAGTTCTAAAATGAAAATGACTGTTACAAAAGACCCTCCTGCAACCACTACAGAGATAAAGAAATCTCTAAGGAAATCTAATAAAGTAAAGTCCTCTAAGGTTAGTAAGGAGACATCTACCAAAAGAAGTCATAGGTTGAAAGAGAAACCTCCAAAGAGGATTTAGACAAAGAAAGGTAGTGCTTCTATTAATGTTGAATCCTCTAAATCTATGGAAGAAGGTGATGGTTTAAATACCTATCAAGGAGAGGATTATATACTAGAGGAGATAATAGAAGAAAAATTCCCATAGGAAGAGCCAATAGAGAAAAAGTTTCCACGGGAAGAGCTAAATGTTTTTATGGAAGAGGATCATATAAAACAAGACCAAGATTTAGTTGGTCTTACTAATTTTGTTTTTGTAGCACTGTAGATGGCGGAAATAGCTATTGTAGTTTGGATAAAGGGTCCATTAAAAATACCCATTGAAGAGCCACAAAAAGAAGAGGGAGAACTAGATACTCCTCCTAACATTTCTACTCCCCTTCTGCGGGCTTAAGCCTATACAAAGAAATGTTGTTAAAAAAAAGTCAATGGGAGTTGGAGAAAGTTAAGCTACAGAGTGTAATTGATAATCAAAGGATTGAAATTTAGGATAAAGAGGATGAGATCACTAAGCTAAAGGATAGGATCACTACAATCACAACAATGGTTCATGATCTTTTTCAATGCAGATCGCCTTCGAGAGTATACACCCTTTATTTAAAAGAACAATATTTGAATTTTGGCTTGATGAGGGTTGTCCAAGGGTTAAACCATTCTCTAGAAACTACTAAATAATTCTATGAGATATTCAATTCCTCTCCAATAGCCATAAATAAATTTATATGTGAGTTATATTTGCATAAATTTGTTGTTCCTCATAATACCACATGGAATCCACTTGCATATATTGGAGATATACAAATACGAGCATTCATGTCGTGGATTCAAAATGAGATCAGTAGCGAGATGCAGGTTGGACCATATAGACAAGAAAATAGATGCTCCCTTACAATTCAGGGTTGAATGCAAAGAAGTCAGAACATTGTATTATGACCGGTTGTGATTGTTTACAAAGGAGACTCACAGGGAAATAATTCAATCTTTAAGAGAAGAGGCATTCCTGGAATATGAGCAGATGGCTAGGCATGAAGGGAAATTTTTCCTTGGACCCATTATCCACTATTGGAACAACCTTTCTGAGGGCCTCCAATGTGTTGAGCCTCATTCACCATAGAAATACCTTGTAGGAGCCCAAAGAGCACCCATGTATATACAACTGGCCTGCACAAAGCAAGAAAATCGGCTTCCAATCACATTCTAGCCCCCACTTATCCTTTGGCAAATTCTCAGCATGATAGGTGATGGGAATGCATATGATATGGAGTCTAAAAGGTCCAGATGGGAAAAGATGGAGAAAAACAAAGGATAATACTAGAATTTGGCCAAAGGAGGAGCAGGACATGGATAGACCAGTGACTTCAGAATGAATGTATGGATCATAAATTTTTCCATTGCTGGACGACCAGAAATAAGTTAGGTTGGGGAGAAAATGATGGGCTAAAATAATAGCCTATTTTGTCCTAATTTCTCTTGTTTTGCATGGAACTGTTATAGGGTTTATGAGTGTTTAAAGACTTTCATTTTAATATTTTTATGTCTTTTAAAACAATATCTGATGAACATATGGCATTTGGACTTAAGCACTTTTGGGATGAAATACTTGATGTTTTAAACCATAGTTATCTTTATATTATTCCTTTTTGAATAATTGAAGCATAATAGGTTTCCTACAGCCAAGTAATATGTTCTTCCTGCAACCATGTGATATATCCATATTAATGAAATCTCAAGTTCAATAAATGAATGAAAAGTGGAATGGATGTATCTCCATGATTTTGTGCTCTTAACCTTTCACTGCAGGAATAGATGAATAGGGAAGAATGAACAAGCTAACACTTAAATGTGTTCTACCAGTTCTTGGACCAAGTCATATAGTCAGGAGAATCAAGGAGGACAACAATGAAGACCCATGAATAATTTAAATGATTGATCCACTTTCCAGCTAGAGCAGTCAGTGGTGTTTTAGTGTAGAGAAAATCTAGGGAGTAGTTGTCCTATATTCTCTCCTACGGATAAGAATAAGATTATTTTTTTCTTATTGATTCAATTTCTCCTTTTTGCTTTCAATGTAATAATTGCACTCATCTATTTTGTTGGAGGTGGTTAGTTAGTTAGTTAGTCAGTTAGTTGTGAAGTTTTAGTATAAATAAGTTGTTGAAGCCTCTTTGGAGGTTATCTAGAAAAATCATACAATGCTAGATTAATGGTGATGTAACTATTTTCAGCAATATAGTTTCCACAGTTTCAGTATTATGTATAATCAATTTATGTTATATGAATAAAGCAATGATTATTCTGGGTTTATAGTGTTTTGAAGAACTTGGATCCACTCACCCAAGGGGGCCCACTTGGTGAGTGATCCTTTTCATTTTGTTATTTATTTTCAGTTATCATAGTTGATGTTCAATCGTTGTCTGTTCTTACAGCCTCTAGGAAACATTTATTGTGTCTGTTCCTGCAGCTGAAGTAGGCATAGCAGTTTCCTGCCTGCTAGACCTGAACTTGGTTTTTGTAATTTTCTTCAATTGTTGTTCATGTAGATGGTAACTAATTAGGTTTACTTTCAAGCATCCATTTCCATGTATTGCTTATCTTTCCAGCAATAGTTAGCATGGCCTCCATGGAGACTTAGTGCATATATTATACAGAACTGTTTCAAGTTCACGACCCTGGGTTGACATATTAAATGAACCTTACCATAGGAAAGATAGCTACTCAATTAAGATGACCAATCTCTGAGTAGAGGAGTTAAACTGAGTTATTTATCTATTTGGAAAGGTCTACAGCTCCCTCCTCCTATGGGATTTTTAATTATTAACACTTATGATTCTTCTAGTGGGAATCCTAGTCATTTAGGAATTGGTGCTATTGGTAGAAAATAGTGATGTAAGTGTTGTGTTCTTCTTCTCTAATTATAAGGGGAATCACTCTAATAACCTCATGGAGACTGTAGTTATTCTTCATGTTATTAAAAGAGGGTTTTCTCTTAGTTGAAAGAAGATTGTTTATGAATCTAATTCTTAGATTGTGATTGATATGTTGAATATGCGACATCTAGGTGAGGCCAATTAACAGTTAGCCTTGATGGTAAAGCAAATATATAATTTTTGTTCTTCTATGGATCATATTTCTTTTTGTCATATTCCTTGTGAATGGAACAAAGCGGTTGTTTATTTGGTTAAATGGGCTTCAGAGAGATTGGATAGGTGGGATGTGTTTTATTGGGGCCACTTAGGACTTGAGTATCTAGAGACTTTGGAATGTTAATTATAGAGGACAAAAATGTGTAGTTGCTTTCCCATTGGGGCTCCTCTTGGAACCTCTTCTTGTTGGCTTTTAGGTGTTATTGGTCCATCTGTGGGCCTTCTATTTGTACTCTCTGTTTTGTTCTAAATAAATTTTTACCCCTCTTTTTTTCAAAAATAGGGGGATAGAAATGTTGATATTTCTTGCAATCCAATAGTATAGAAGAATCTAAAGGTGGGTTCGATGAAAGTAAACTTTGATAGGGTTTTTAGGGGTAACCTAGGGTCAAGTGGCATTAGATGTGTACTACAGGATAATAGTGGGAAGATCTAAGTCAATAAACCAAAATCTATAGGATAAGAAAAAAACAATATCATGGAATTCAGAACGGCTCTACCTAAAGTGAATTGAGGATTGAAATTCAAATTTGAATGGATACAACTCTAAATCATCAAAACTTATTTCCCAATTGGAAACTCAGTAGGTGGTTAAAGTCAATTCAAGAATTGATAGGAAGGTTCAATGAGTTCCAGATTTCAAATATTTATAGGGAGGCAACTCAATTGTGGATGAGTTGCATAACAGGGCATCTAAAATGACAATACAATAAAGATTAGGATGACGCCACATGTCATAAAGGATTAATGCACATAAAACTTAGAAATAAATACATGTTTGTTGATGATGGTGATGGTTCACCTTTCTTGAGAAATCATAAATGAAAATGATGAATGAACATCCTATACACACTAGCAACTATACCAAACTGATTTAGGGAGTGTTCTATCAATTTGGAAGGAATGATGGTACAAGGTGGAAATTTATTTGGGGTGTGTTGGTTGATTCTTTGGCCAAAACACCACATGAAAACTAATATCAATACAATGGACATACACGGGTATTAATACCAATACATTGGACATATGCTTGGTAGATGCATATTGAACCTTTTTGTGTCACCTTAAAAATACTACAAATATGGTTGTATGAAGGGACATAAGGTAGGCTACATGATATTTTATAAATAAAAATCAAGAAAAATGATTTCCCTTTGTTGTTCCGAGCCACAATATTCACTAGTTCCCTAATTGAAGTTTCAATTTTGTTAATGAGTTGTTCCCTTACCATAGATTCATTTCAAAACACTCATCTATTGTGTTCTTTCCATAGCTCCCACACAATCATAGAAGGATTAACTTTCCATAGGCTTCTTAGAATGCTCTTTCGAAGATAGGGTGGCCACATGAAGAACCATTCATCCAGGGTTCTTGGCTTGGGGATGAGCCAGTTGAGTTTTTCGAGGAAGGAATTCCAACAAAATTATGCATATGAGCACCATAGAAGTATAGGATTTGCATCCTCATTCTGCTATTTACATAAGGGGCATCTTCATGGGCCAACAATTCCAATTTTGTTACGCTTGTCCTATGTTAGAATGTGGCCCTGAATAGAAATCCAAGTGAAGGTGCTAGCTCTCAGTGACCAATCTGTTCCCCACAAAAAATCTTTGGGCCAAAGGGGTGTAGCATTTGTCCTTACCAATGTATTGTATCCTATTTTGACCTTGTATTCTCCATCTCGAGAGGCTTCCCATATAATGGTGTCATTCTTGTTTTCCCAAATGAAACTCTGAAATGCAAGGATCTCATTGAGTTTTTTCTTATGCTCCTTTGTGGCTTGTATAGTGTCCAATGAGTTCCATTTCCAGTATTGTATATCATTTTCTTCAATCACGTTGTCATAACTTGAGAACTTCTTACTCCATTATCTGGTAGTTTCAGTCCTAATGGTGCCCATGTCCTCCAAAGTGCTAAGGGAAGGGTATCCCTCCTAGGAACCCCCCCAGAATTTAGCACATTCCCCATTATTTACCTCCCAATCGATGTGCCTTGTTATCACTTTTATGAATTCTATTATGAAGTTCCAAATGGTTGATCCAATTGGGGGGTCCTGGGTATTTAGAATTCTTAGTAAGTCTGCTGAGTCCAGGTACTTCCTATGTATTATCTGAACCCATTTTTTGTTGCCATCCCTATAGATTCTCTAAACTAACTTGGCTCCCATAGCAAGATTCATATTGTATAATTATTGGTTACCAGCCCCTTTTGCATTGAGAGGTTTGCATATTTTGTCCCAAGCTAGTAGTGGTGCCTAATTTTAATCTTCTGGTCTGTTCCACATGAATTGCCTCATGATATGGATAAGTTTGTCACTCACAGCCTTGGGAATTTTCATACATGTCATCGAGTATATGGGGATAGCAGAGAGCACTATCTTGATTAGTAGAATCCTCCCAACAGATGAGATTCATTTTCCTTTCCATGGGTCCATCTTCTTTCTGCAATTTGAGAGGAGATTTTCCCAATAACTACTTTTATTGACTCCTCCAAACAATGATATACCGAGAAATCTTCCATGAAAGGTTTCTATCCTTAACTCTAGAATTCTGGCTATATCAATTTGGAGACCAGGATGGATGTTGAGGAAGAAGGCTTTCAATTTTCTCCAATTGATAATTTGACCCATCGCCCTAGAGTAGCTATCCAAGGTGTTTTTGATGACCCTTGCCTCCACTCTACATACTTTCCCAAATAAGATGGTATCATCTGCATACTATTGGTAAGTGGGGTTGTCAACCCCATGGAAAAATTCCATCCCTTTCTAGTGTCCCGACACCCTTTAATGTTGAATGAATCTCCCTAGAGCTTCTGCCATGATTATGAATAGAAAGGGAGAGATTGGATCACCCTGTCTGATCCCCCTAGTTGAAGGAAAGTAGCCTTGTTCAAACTCATTGACCAAGACTGATTAATGCAGATTCTCTATGCATCAGGTGATCCAATTCACCCAATTCGTGTTGAAGCCAAATTGTGTGGAATTCAGAAATTGTTTGTGCACTAGATCATAAGCTTTGAGGATATCTAACTTGATAATCATGTTGGGTCTCTTTGACTTTCTAACTGAGTGTATGGCCTCATGGGTGATGATAATTCCTTCCACAATGGACCTACCATGGTAGAATCCACTTTTTTCATCTGAGCTGAGCTTTTGAAGGACCTTCTTGAGCTTGTTTGAAATTGCTTTTATGATTACTTTATACACTGTGTTACATAGTGCAGTGGGCCTGTAGTCTGCCATAGTTTGGGATGATTGTTTCTTGGGGATCAGGGCCACAAATGTGTGGTTGAATGATCCCAACATGACCTTGTTCCTTCGCCATTCCTCAACAACATTATGTAGATCCATCCTTACAATCTCCCAAAATTCCCGGAGAAATCTTGTTGGAAGCCCATCCGGTCCTAGGGCCTTGTTTGTTCCTAGCTGAAAGACTGCCTTTTTCGTTTCTTCTAAGCATTGTCCAGTTCCAATATATCAATATCATATTAATATTATTTTTTTAAATAATATAATATAAATATAATAACAATTATAGTTCAAATAATTATGTCTGCTGGCTTTTTTGTCGGTTGTCTTTTTTGGTGCCTCGGCACAGTTGTTGTACTTTCTCTGAATATTTGTATAACTTTGTTTAAAGGTTTTGGGTCCTTGTAAAACATGTTTTTACTTAATCTGAACAATTATAGTTTAAATAATACTCTAATAAATAAATGTAATAGATAAAATAAATAATTTCTTACATAACATTAATAATTTACATTATTATTTTCACTAACTTAACCTAACACAAAATGGTGGGCTCTCCAAAAAATGACACCATACAATTCAAGTTGATGATTTTGACCAATTTTCATGCATAGAAAGAGTACGTATGACCAAAGGATCCGAGAATAAACTAATTATCTATTCTAGCCTACAAGCCCCTAGCTATCTGACCCCTTCAAAGAGCCTAGACATCTGCATGCACACTCTTTCCCAGCATGAGAATAAGCATCAATAAAAATATACAACTGTAAACTAAACCAAAACAATGTCCTGCACCAGAATGCACATTCACACATTCCATACAATTTTACTTCTACTCACCAAACGATATACAAACATAAGAAAGCATAAAGAAAGTAAACAAATGACAAAATCATTCCTCTTAGAGGTCAACCACCAATCCATAAGTAATGACATAAAAAATTACATAGCTTACCAACGACCCCCCAAAGGAAGTGCTCTACCACTGATTAAGCACCTTTGAAGGGACAATTTGTGCAAATAAAAATAAGAGGGATAATTGCATAACAATATTGATTAAAACATGCCTAAACCAAATGACTCAACAACAAAATAAAAGCTCAATTAAAATGCATGTCACTTCCAATTCTACCCTCTTCCAATTTCTCGTACCATCACTCTCGCCATCACCAAGAAAACCTTTGCAATTCATCATATGAGGATCTTAATTACCTCTTACTTACCACACAGACAATTAAACTACACATCAATTCCAAATCCACAAAATATCCACCTATAAGCATCAATGACAAATTCTCAGTGACATGAGACGACATTCATTCGATAGACAACATTTTAAGAACAAAAAGATACAATCTCCTGAATTTGACAACTTGTCACATTCCATCCATCATAATTGGACAAATTTATGGTCGCTTGAGACAATTTTCCGATGTTAGACAATTTTACAGGATGAAAAGTTCAAACTAATGGCCTAACGGCTAAATAATTTACAAAATACATATACAATTTTTTTAAATATTTTTTTATTTTATTATCAAAATAAAATTTACTTTTCCTCCCATACATGTAAAATATAATGAGAGGTTTCTTTAATGGTAAGTGTTGGCCATTTTCGGTCCCCATTATATCCTTAGATCGTTCTTTCCTCATAGTGTTCCAATTGAGCAGATAGTAGAGCTAAATCAGTCAAATGCTTCAGGACTACAATTTTGGCAAGACATTTGTCATGTCTCCCCGAAATTGGCATGCAAGTGTTATGTGGGGTCTAAGACTTGATTTTGGGGGAATAGGTCCATGGTCTCACTGAAATCCTACATAGTTTGTTCATTGGGATTCAAGAGAATATTTTTGTAAGATTTCTACCCAAGAATGCAAGTGATTGAGAGAAAGCAAAATAGAAATCAAATATGATCCAAATAAACTGTATTCAACTCAAGAGAATGCAAATCAATACAATATCTAATGAGATAATGTATTGAGGAATTGAGGTGATTACAAAGGTACAAAAGCTTTGTTTATATAGACAAGAGTAGATAGGAAACATGGACATGGTTGAGACAAGTGTCTCAACCTAGAGGAAGGAGAGTTCTGATAGAACTCAACAATATCCTCTAAGATAAGGTGGAGTCCAAGTTGGACTCAATGATATCCATCTACCCAATTAATGAATGTACCTA
>MU223621.1:2042691-2119191 GCA_018584345.1 Thuja plicata
AGGTGGAGTCCAAGTTGGACTCAATGATATCCATCTACCCAATTAATGAATGTACCTAAGTAAACTTAAGTAAAGAGTAAACAGTGAACTATTTACTCCAACACCCCCCCTTAAGTGCAACTTAGGGGAAAATGTAGACAAAATGCAAAGATGGGTCCCGACAACAAGGCCTGATAAGGTACCCATGTACAAAGAATCCCCTCAAATAGAAGAGAATGAGAAAACTGAGTGGGAAAAAACTCCCTCATGAGAGGATAAAGCAGGAAGGGCTAATGAACCCCCCAGAAGAGATGTCCCACACCCCCAACAGAGACCGAAGATGAGCATACTTGTTCTCAGTGAAGTGTTTGGTGAAGATATCCGCAACCTGGTCTGTTGTAGGACAATATTGCAAATCAATGACCTACGCCTAAATCAATTCCCTTAGAAAATGCATGTGGATCTCGATGTGTTTGGTTCGTTGATGATGAACTAGGTTTTTCAAGATCTGGATGGCGCTCTGGTTGTCACAGTAAATCATTGATGGCTTTTGAAAAGTGATGCTAAGTTCAGTGAGGATATTATGAAGCCAGATAGCCTCTATAGCGGCATTGATAGCCCCCAATACTCAGCCTCTATTAAAGAAAGAGAAATAGCATGTTGCTTCTTGCTTTGCCAACAAATGGGACCATAACCAAGGTGAAAAATGTATCCAGATGTGGACTTGCGATCATCAAGATCACCAGCTCAATCAAAATCCATGTATCCAACCAATTCTAAACTTGTTCCTACTGCATAGTGAATCTCGTACCTGTGAGTGCCTTGTATGTAGTGTAAGATGTGTTTGGTAGCCTTCCAATGAAGCTCATGTGGCTCCATCATGACGCGTGAAATGATGCCAACTACAAATGAAATGTTAGGGCGAGTATGAGTCAAATAGATGAGGCTACCGACAAGATGATGATACAAAGTAGCATCAACAAATGGTGTGGAGCACTTTGCCTCAAGCTTGACTCCTGACAGAAAGGGAGTTGGAATAGGCTTACAATCAGCCATGCGAAACTAAGCCAAAAGATCAAGAGAATACTTGGGTTGCGCAAGAGAGATCCTAGAAGAATTCTTGGTGATCTCTAGCCTAAGAAAATAGTGCAAGAGACCCAAGTGGTCATGGCAAACCTGTCATTTAGATAATTCTTGACACTTGCAATGATGGATGAAGTGCTCCTAGTGACAATCAAGTCATCAACATAGAGAGCCAAAAAGAGAAGAGAATCCTCCTATCGCAAGATGTAGACATTTGGATCTGAGTAGCATCGAGAGAACCCAACTGAGAGAAGAAAGGTGTCCATCTTGGCATACCAAGCCCGTGGGGCTTTTTTCAGGCCATAAAGAGATTTCCTCAGTCTGCAAACTAGTGAAGAATCCTGAATGAACCCCTATGGCTGCTCCATGTAAATCTCCTCATAAATATCCCCATGAAGAAATGCACTCTTCACATCCATCTGATGTACAAACCAACCATGAGTTGTAGCAAGAGAAATTATCATGTGAATGGAATTCATTTTGGCAATGGGGGCAAAGGTCTCAGTATATTCTATACCAGGAACTTGAGAAAACCCTTTAGCCACAAGTCGTGCTTTGAACTTGTCAACTGATCCATCCACTGCAAATTTCGTATGATAGATCCACTTACATTGAACCATTTTTCTTCCCTTAGGAAGTGGAACAAGATCCCAAGTCTTATTCTGAATTAAAGATTTGTACTCTTCCTCCATTGTTGAATCCCACTTAGAAATACCTGATGCTTCATGAAAGGATTGTGGATCGAAATCCATGGCAATATAGGAATGCGGAATGTCTTGGTGTTGTGACCAAGTCCTCCGAGCATCTAAAGGATCCCCAATAAGATTACATGCTGACTCAAGTGTCTAACGAGCCCAGCGAGGCATTTCAGGTGATGGAGTAGGAGAATCCCCATCCTCAGAATCTAAATTCTCCGGAGAGGAAGAAACCTCATGATCAACTCTATGAGTAGAGGTAGTTGAAGGAAAATCATCTGAGTCACTATCTGAATCCGCAATGGAGGAAGGAAGAAGAGAGGGTGAGCTAGGAGAGCTTTCCTTGAACTTCACACTTCGCTCAATGAAGAGCTCATGTGTCTTAGGAATTAAGAGTCGATATCCTTTGACACCATCAGGATAACCAACAAAGATACAAGGCCGAATTTGAGGTTCTAAGGATTTGTGCTTCTCCGAAGGAATGTGAGCCCATGCAGGGGAGCCAAAAAATTTGAAGTGTTGTACAATAGGTTTCCTACCACACCATGCTTCAAAAGGAGTCATTCCCTTCAATGCCTTATGCGAAACTCTATTCTGGATTTGAGCAGCACAGTTGATAGCTTCTTCCCAATATTCAAGTGCAAGGGAGCGTGCGTGGATCATGCAACCAGTCATTTCTTTCAGGGACCTATTTTTCCTCTTGGCCACACCATTCTGCTAAGGTGTATAAGCGACAGTATGTTGAAGATCTATCCCTTCAAGAGTGAAAAATTGTTCAAAGCGGTGGTTCACATATTCTCTGCCATTGTCAGTGCAAAGAATCTTGACAACCTTTCCAGACTATTTCTCAGCACGAGCCTTGAACTCCTGAAATCTATCAAAGGCTTCTCCCTTCTATCAAAGAAATTAGATCCAGGTGTATCTGGAATAGTCATCAATGAATGTGAGTAAGTATCGAGCCTTGCTAAAGGACAAGGATGGTAATGGACCCGCCACATCACTGTGAACTAGCTCAAGGACTTCTAAAGCCCTCCAAGCTTTTCCTTTATCAAACTTGTCCTCGGGATGTTTTCTTAAGGCACAACCAGAACAAACTCCCTCCGAGAAACTGATCTTAGGAAGACTTGTGACCATATCCTTCTTGCTAAGCTGCTGGAGATAGCAAAAGTTTAGATGGTCAAACCACTCATGCCATAACTTGCTCATAGAATCTGAGTGAGTGAGCAAGGCAGTCGAATGTGAATCAGGTACAAAATGAGAGAAAGCATGCAATCGAGACTCATGATCAGCCTTACCGACTACAAGAAGTGCATTATCTTCAAGATTCTTGATGGTGACAGAATCAGAAGTGAACTCAACTTTTCTACCATTCTGGGCAATCTGATAGATAGAGAGACGGTTAGTTGATAGATTAGGTACACAAAGGACATCCTCAAATGTACCAGTGTCAGCATCAATAGAAACTTTCCCAATGACTTCAACGGGAGAGTCATCCCCAATGCGAATGTGGGGCACCGAACAAGGCTCCAACAAAGAAAATTGTTCTCTGATAGAACCCATGTGATGTGAGGCACCCGAGTTAAGAATCCACTTCTGAGAATAATCTGCAGTAACAACTAGTGCAGTTGCTTTCCCTTTGCCTGATTTTGAAGGAGTAGAGGATTGTTGTGAAGAAGGAAGATTAATGTTGTTCTTTTTTAGAAGATGTTTTAGCTCATTGATATGCTTCTTGTGACAAAAGTGTTCCTCATGACCAACTTTCTTACAGTAGCAACAAGTTGGTCTTTCCTTCTTCTGATTGTTCCCCTTTGAAGAAGAGGAAGTGGAGTCTATTATTGAGGCAGATGAAGACTATGCCTGGTCTTTCTGTGACTTTTTCTTGAACTTCTTTTGTTTCTTGTCAGGTTTTCCTGACTCTTTATGTTCCTTCGACTAACTAGCCAATAGAGCCTGGGACTGTGATGGATTTAAGAGCCCCATGGAAAGAAGCTTGTTTTGTTCTTGCATTAACAATTCAAAAAATGAAGAAAAGGAAGGCATTGTATATGTAGAGCCCATAGTCAATCTATGAGTATGAAAACTTGAAACAAAAGCAGCGTATTCAGGTCCAAGTTTGTTAAGAGTACTCAAGACAAGTTGAATATCTTTTTTCTCATGCCACATGCTTTACATTGTGCTCTCAAATCATTCACTTTTGTTACAAAGTCTTGGATATTGTCAAAAGACTTAGGATCTAGTGTCATTAGTTTATTATCAATTTGATATCACCTAACTTCATCAGTTGTCCCATAGAGAGTTTTTAGTTTTTCCCATGCATCATGTGAATTATATTTCCCATCAAGTTGAAACATTATATCAAGGGAAACTAAACTCCTAAGACAACCTAGAGATTTTGTTTGTTCAAGCATCCAAAATAGTTTTTCCTCAGCATCTGAGGGTTCAGTTATCTTTTCTTCAACATAGGGTGTGTACCCTTGTTGCATTAAGAATTTCCATGCATTTTATTTCCATGTATTATAGTTGTATGGAGTTAGAAGTGGAAACTTAACATTACCCATTGTGTAAGGAAGAGAGCATGAGCAGAAGGAGATGCACAAGCACAATCACACAAAGAGACCCCCCCTGAATTACACAATGAAGAAGCCCCCCCCCCCCCAAAGAAAAATGATTTGGCACTTTATAATTAGTGTGTTTAAAATGTCCACTAGCAAGAGAACGTTGAGTGGACTTCACTTCAATGCTTTTACAAATCCTCACAAAATGATCATATACTGAAATTACAATTTTGGTACAGACCCAAATGAAATTATTGGTACCACTCTGAAGTACATGAAAAAATATGCACTTTCAAAACAATAATCACCTCGATCTGAGGTCGTATGCAAAATTTATGCACTTTTGAAAGTCCCAAAATGAGAATTATGCAGAGTCACGTGTGAGAATCTGAGATTTACAAAAAATCTGTCCACTAAAATCAGAAACCATCTGCACCAGTGTGTAGAGCATGCAAAAATAGCCAAAATCAAAAAAATAATTTTGCAGATTGGAGGTTGGGAGCCCAAGTTATGGCCTTCAGAAGTTGAACTGCAATTTCCAAAACGCCAATGGAGAGGGGGTCTATTGTAGCTTTTTGATGTCATTTTTGCAAAAAATATAAGCTTTATGCAAAAAATAATAGATACCCAGATGGTTTTTTGATGCGGCGAACAAAACCCAAAAGGAATTTTTTGTTTTGATCTATAGAAGATATGACTCTAATGTAAACAAACATCTTTTAACACCAAAAAATGACCCCAACAACCACAAAATGGCATGAAAAGTGTGAATCAGCTACCTTAGACATAAAAAGTAATGTTTCAACCTAAAAGACTGATCATAATACATAAAATTCAAGCCGATTGTTAGATTTGAGCTTAGAGAGTCTCTAGGAAGCTCTAAAAAAAACTGTAACTGGCAAGTAAAAATATGAACCCCACATAAAATAGATTTTTCTCCACACTTTCCTATTTCTCCATATCATCAAAAGATGCGAGAGAAGAGCATACTCATGTGCCTCGAAAAATAACTCTACACTCTCATATTTCAAAAAAAATGCTAAACCACAACTCACAACCGCTCTGATACCATGTAAGATTTCTACCCAAGAATGCAAGTGATTGAGAGAAAGAAAAATAGAAATCAAATATGAGCCAAATAAACTGTATCTGACAAACAAAGCATTTATGATCTCAAGAGAATGCAAAGCAATACGATATCTAATGAGATAATGTATTGAGGAATTAAGGTGATTACAAAGGTACAAAGGCTCTGCTTATATAGGCAAGAGTAGATAGGAAACATGGACATGGTTGAGACACTAGAGAAAGGAGAGTTTTGATAGAACTCAACAATATCCTCTAAGATAAGGTGGAGTTCAAGTTGGACTCAATGATATCCATCTACCCAATTAATGAATGTACCTAAGTAAACTTAAGTAAAGAGTAAATAGTGAACTATTTACTCCAACAATTTTGGTATAGTAGATCGAGAGTCTTGCCAATGGCTTCCACCGGCATAGCTATAACTAATAAATATACATAGACATCTGGTTTTGATTGTGTATGTATTTTTTGCATCAATGTTTCAGATCACACTCTGTGATCCATCATCAGGATGTAAGAGCATGTAGGATATGTAAAATGTCCTACATGCTCTTACATCCTGATGATGGATCACAGAGTGTGATCCAAAATGTTGATGCAAAAAATACATACACAATCAAAACCAGAAGTCTATGCATAATTATTTGAATAGATTGTAGAAATCTAATCAGTTTGATAACTATAACTGTCAGAAGTAGTAAAATTCTGCAGTTCGATAACATTAGTTACCCTGATCTCAAGAAATTTATGAATCAGACAAACAGAGAATTTATGATCTCAAGAAATTTTTTCAACCTGTCTACATTGGTCTACTCCACTTCCAAGTCGCACCATTACTCCTGTAAAGTATCATTTGCTCTTCCTAGGTTTCCATGCTCATTTACGCTTGCAAATGGATCTTGAGATAGAACCCACACGCCATCATAATACGGCACAAAGACTTTAGAGGTCATAGTTATTGTAGAGGTCACTTCTTGTGATTGTGGGGCATTCATTTTTTACCTCTTCCTATCATTTTTGGGTCTTCAACTTGCATGTTGGGATCATATTTCTTCTGATATATTCCTTCTATAACTCAACCCCGATGAGGTTTTAACTCTAGTGTCTCATTTAGATTTATGCCTTCTCTTTAAAAGGCAATCTTGTAGATATTTTTGGGGTTCTTCTCTCATTCTTTGCAGTGGTGTTATGCTCTGCAATTGTAATTTCTCTTTTTACTATATGTTAATAAAATATTGTTTTATATCTTGTCTTGCCATTCATTTATGTTGTGCAAGTTTCTTGCCTGGTGTTGAATGTTTCTCTTTTGTTCTTCTAGTTTGTATGTTGTATTAAATGTGCTTATGACTGTTATTTAAGTGAATACAACTTCCTTGTAGCATCTCACTAGTCCTGGTCTACATGTGGTTTCTTGGAGTGTAGAATAGAGTCAAGGTATGTGTAGGTTAGATTTTATTGATGTTATGTATATTACAGGAAGAGATTGTAACCATAGATAAATTTGGTGCATCACCCCTTTTCCCTTTTAGCATTCCTTCTCCCTTTTCCCTCAAGCAGTAGTTTTAGGTGTACTTTAATTGTAAATGAAGTCATCCTTCTTCGGAGATTTAACCTCACTTTTCAAGTCCCACACTTGTAGGTTGTTTTTATGTTTCAAGAGGTTGCCTAGGTCACCAACCATCACATAGGCAAGGGTACAGACTTGTATGTTAATAATTTTTGGTATGCCCGGTGGAACTAAGATCAATTCAATTTTTAGAACATCCCTTGGTGGACCATACAAAGCTCCATTTGTTGATAATTTTGGTGTTTTTTTCTCTGTGCTAACAACCTTTGGATGCAATTCATTCAAATGCCATGGCGATTGCAAGTGCAATCTACTACTTTCAAGTAATTACAATGCTGGTATGTAACAAAATATAGCTAGTCTTTTATGTTTCTTTAGGTTTTCTACGAAGTTGGTTTTTTAAATGCTTTAACATGGATTCCCTTTATAGAGATGCCTCCCATTTTCCCCCCATATCATGAGGATTTTACCCCTGCACCCTCATTTTTTGCATCTCCTTCAGATTTGCAACCTAGTGTTGCCCATGTTTCCCTACTCAATCTTCTGAGGGTCCCCACAAAAATATTGCCAATCCAAGAGCAAGAAAAATCTTTGACCGTATAGAAAAACTTGGCTTTGAGTTTGCAGGCCTAATTTTTAGTTATGTTCATAATCCTTGTTTGGGTCCAACCAATGGGGGATATGCTTTTGTTGAACGTCTCATGGTCAATTGGTTCAAGGAGTTGGCTGAAATCAATGAGCACTAGGAACATGATTCACAAGTGAGTGAGATGGTATATAAGGTATACCATATTTGTAATGAGGCTTGAAAAAAATATCAGGAGGAGGCTCAACAGGCCTATCTCAAAGAGCAACAAAAAAAGGAAATAAAACAAAGACAATTTGAAGAGGATGTTGCAAGAAGATTGGTTGCAAATGCAAATGAAGAAGTGAAGCTCAAGCTTGCTAAAATACATACATCTGAGGCTCCTACGCTTAAGTTTTCTAGCTTTAGGAAAGATAAGCCCAATATATTGCAAGAATCTACTGCAGAGGCAACACCTCCTCCAAAATTTGTCATTCTGTGCTTCAAAACCCCTTGTCTTATTGTTACAACTCCAGAGCTTGTTAATCTCCAAGAGGAGAAGAAAGAGGAACTCCTGCAAGAGGATATTGAGAATATTGTACAAATAAAGACCTCTCTGCAGGATGAGACCAAAAATGAAATAGAGGACATTGTTCTCTTATTTAAAAAGCTCCCCTCTTTTGATGTTAGGGAAGAATTAGATGCTCCCAAGGACTGCCCTGTCCTTAAAGATATACACATGAATATACATGAGGTTTCTCCTCCACCTATGCATAATGTTATAGTAGAGAAAATATTCCAATAGTAGAGAAAATATTCCAAGAAGAAGAATTTGTTTCTTCTTTAACCCATCATGTGGGATGTTGTGACATGGTAAATTTTTATGGCATGAGGGAGATTGATTGGTCATTGATATCAAACCAGCATCTCCTAGATCTACCTTGCTACAAGAAAAAGAAGAAGTACAACATGATTTGGTATAGTAGGAGGTCTCGCATGACTTGAAGGATAAACAAGGAGATTTCAAGGATATCCTTATCCTTGAGAAAGAGTGTGCTGATATGCATGAGGCTTCCCTTCAGCCTATGCATATTACTATAGTAGACATGGAAGAAAATGACAATGATGATGATTTTATTCAAGAACTAAATACCACCTTCTCTTCCATTAATCTTGAGCCACCAAGTCCTATGATTGAGGAACACAAGTTGCAATAACAACAAGAAGAGGAACATATATCATCAACTATACCATTAAAGCCCCATGTAGACCAGCAGGATACAAACATTGTAGAGCATATTAACAAGGTCAAGGATGATCTTCCAGACCAAGTATCATCAAGATTTTGCCCCATAAGACATCTAGCTCTGCAAGACATCAACAAGTTTCCCCTAGTCATGCTTATTTTAGATCATGAGGGTGAATATCACAAGAAAGAGTAAGTTTGTCTTGCTCAAACAGAGTTTTTTTCAGTGTTGTCTGAGCTTTTTTGTTCTTAGCATTGGAAGGGCAGTCCAGCAATATATGAAATGTCTATCATGCTTGCTACCTTGGTCGGTTTCCCATATGTATGAAAGGAACAAAAAATTGATAAGGGCAACTACTTCAATAAGTCGGTTAATGGATTTGTTTGATGTTTTCATTTGTAGATTCTTCTACATAGTAGGTTATTTTTTCTAGTTTTCCAAGAAGTGCATGAGCATAGTTGTTTTCTTCTAGAGATAACAGGGTTTGATGTTTTGTTTAGTTATAGGAGGGTTCAATTCTTTGTTTCTAGTAGTGACTCCATGCCCAATGGATTTCCAGGCTACTAATCTTGAATACATAGTAGGCATGTTCCCCTGAAAGTTGCCAAAATGTTGAGCATTTTTTGTCCCCATCAGATCCTCAGATTGTTCTTTCCTCATAGTGTTCCAATTGAATGGATAGCAAAGCTAAATCAGTCAAATGCTTCAAGACTACAATTTAGGAAAGACATTTATCATGTCTCCCCTAAATTGGCATGCAAGTATTTTATGGGGTCTAAGACTCAATTTCAGGGGAATAGGTCCATGGTCTCACCAAAATCCTACACAGTTTGTTCATCTGATTTCAACAGAAGATTTCGGTATAGCAGGTCGAGAGTCTTGCCAATGGATTCCATCAGCATAACTATAAGTGTCAGAAGTGATAAAATCCTGCAGTCTGATAATATTAATTACCTCGATGAGTCTTATTAGGGTATCTCTTTCCAATCGACGTCTAAGTAGCAACGATATGCAGTCATTTTGACAAGACATCTTTGGGCCTTGTTGAATTGGTCCTTCTTCATTTTTTCATCAAAGGGACAGTGCATGGTTCTTGCCGATGAACTTCATTGGCATAGGGATAACTATCGGAGGGGAGAAGCCAACAGAAGTTAAGATTGTTCAAAGTATTATTGATATATGTTATGCTGATGAGTCTCCTTGTCGACATAGCTTGGACTGTTGAAAAGGACCAAACCCAACGGGTTGATAGTGTATGTTATACCGATGAATCAAAAATGATAGATGCAGGATTTCATCGATAGAACTTCTTGAGTGCTTCCCCAATGTTCAGTAGCTTGTCACGATAGATCAATATTCTCAGCAGGGTAGTTTGATCATCGGGGGAACCTTCTTCGATGGTAAAAGTAGTCACTTTGGAGCCAACAAACAATAAGTGTTTTCAAGGAGACTCTTTCCAATCAGACAAACGGAGCGTTTATGTTCTCAACGACTTTTTTCAACTTGTCTACATTGGTCTACTCCACTTCCAGGTAGCGTTATTACTGCCCTATGCTCTCATCTAATCTTCCTAGTTTTCCATGCTCATTTATAGTTGTAGATGACTCTCGAGGTAGAACCCACATGTCATTAGAGCACTACACGGAGACTTTAAAGGTCATAGTTATTGTAGAGGTCACTTCTTTTGATTGCATGGCATTCATTTTTTACCTCTTCCTGCCACTTATGGGTCTTCAAATTGCACGCTGAGATCATATTTCTTCTGATTTGTTTCTTATGTAATTCAACCCCGACGGAATTTGAACTCTAATGTCTTATTTAGAGTTATGCCTGCTCTTAAAAAGGCAATCTTCTAGATATTTTGAGGCTTCTTCTCTGGTTCTTTGTAGTAGTGTTATGGTCTGAAACTGTGATTTCTTGTTTTATTGTATGTCAATAAAATCTTATTTTCTACCTTATCTTGCCATTCAGTTATCTTGCACAAGTTTCTTTCCTAGTGTTGAATGTTTCTCTTTTGTCCTTCTAATTTGTATGTTGTATTAAATGTTCTTATGAATGCTATATATATGAATACATCTTCCTTGTATCATCTCATTAATTCTAGTCTACATATGGTTCTTAGAGGGTAGAATAGAGTCAAGGTATGTGTAGGTTAGATTTTATAGATGTTATGTGTATTATAGGCAGAGATTGTAACCATAGATCAATTTGGTGCATCACCCCTTTTCCCTTTTAGCATTCCTTCTCCCTTTTCCCTCAAGCAGTAGTTTAAGGTGCACCTTGATTGTAAAGAAAGTCAATCTTCTCCAGAGATTCAACCTCGCTTGTCAAGTCCCACGCTTGGAGGTTTTTTCCATGTTTCACAAGGTCACCTAGGTCGCTAACCACCATCTAGGCAAGGGTCTAGACTTTTATGTTAATAGTGAGTATTTACTTTTGTTTCAACACTCTTTTAATTGTGGATATCATTATTGGCACCCACAACCTAATTGTGAATATTGTTTGATCTAATATATTCAAATATGTTTTTTAATCCATTATAATTTAGCAATGTTTTCATTTTTTTGGACAAATAAATTTTAAGTGGATCGCACCTAGGAGAGACTAAAATTAATGTCTTACATATAAATAATATAAAATGTACAGAGATATGGCTCCCTAAACATCTATTATCTTCTTAAATGTGAGATTAAAATTTGACTTTTATTTTTTTAATAGGATTCATTTTATTTTATTTTTAACTTTAAATTTATTACAAATTGACTTTTTTCCTTTCCAACAAGTTATTTATTTATTTATTTTTATTTTTAAGTTTAATTATTTAAGAATTTAACTATATATGTGATCAAATTCATGATAATTTTTATTTTTATTTTTTATATTAACAACAACAAAACAAGGGTGTTGTCTCTTACAAAGCTACAATTTGAGGGCATAAAATCAACTAAAGATGACCATCAACGCAAGAACAACAAAATAATTGAAAACCAACAACATTCAATGACATATTGAAAGCAGAGATTGACAATGAACTAACAATACCTCAAAGGGCTTCTAACAAAAAATAATTTGAAAACATTAACAACAAGAAATAAGGCACTATAAGAGGTCGCTAAGTGTCACAAGCAAGATAGTGATACTAGGACAATCTACGTGTTGTCAGTGAGCTTAAAATCATGATGGGCATGAGAGAAGAAATTGGACCAATCCTCAGTGAGGAATTCAAAAAGTTCCTTGTAGTTTCCTTGCCCCTCCACATCCTTCATTAAAACCTTATGTTTCATGAAACACAACAAATTTTTTGAACTATGCATATCCTGGAAAATCAGCCTGGTTACACTCCTCATCTTCTTCTCCAAATAAAAAACCTAACTTCTCAGCTGTGTCACTTCCATTTTGATCATCTTCAATTCATCGTACATAGTGATGCAATAAATTCATTTATTGTGTGATGTGAAGGCATCATCTTCATCTTGCAAGTCCACCCCTCCAAGATTTAGGCTATCAAAAATGTGATTGAGAATGCAACTGAAATTTTTTCCACTAAACTCCAAAATTTCCTCTCCCTACCCTTCAATATTCTCCTTCATCTTACCCCTAATTGGTTTTCCATTCTCCTTACCTGTATTTTCCTCCACTAGGCCCACCTTTCCCTTATTTTTCTCAACTAATCATCTCCCACTTGTATTGCCTCTTTTCCTTTAGCCATATTTACATAAGCTAATCTTCCTAACCTTGACCCTTTGTTGTTATAATCATTGTTTCCCTCCTCATGAAATGATGCAAAGGTATGGTATCCACTCCTCTTAATGACGAGCCTATTAACAATATTGTTATTTTCCATGGTGGTATTTATGATGATAGACATGTGTATGTCCCACTCTGAATCTACATTGTCTCCATACATCCTGCAAGCCACAATGACCAACTCCACTTCTAGGCCTACCCAAAATTCAAAACTAGTTTGGGTGCCAAGGTCAGTCTTCCAATAAGGCCACTGATGTAAATGGTTAAATTTATCATTCATATTGTAGAAGGAAATATAAATGCTCCTTATCATCTCTCTCATCCACTCATGCCTACCGTACCACATCTTAGAAGAGGGGACGAGGTCAATAGTTCATAATAAAACGTAAAGTCTGTATATGATATGCGATCGCTTCAAACCATAAAGCTGTAACATAATAAAGTCTTTTAAATTTAATGCAAGACACATAATTTTTCCTCTACCATGTCTTCCTACTAACCTTGTAAATTCTTGCATACGCAAACTAAGATTTTCTACTCATTGGCCAATTCAATGTTTCCAACTTTGTTTTCCCAATAATAATTAAAATCTTGTAGGTTTCAAAATTTAATAGCATTAAGCTTTTAGTCTTGTTTTCCTTGTGCCCTTGTAAGTCAAAAATGGTTGAGAACTTCCCAGTGCATCACCCCTCCCAGTAAAGACTAACTATGAGTATTATTGGTGGTAGTTGGGCATTCTCCCTATAATAGATTCTGAACATGAAGTGGGAGAGAGTTAGTGTTCCTCCAACATCTTAAACCATCCAACTAAAGGCCTAGAGAAGTCTTAGCATCAAGAACCATGTTTCCTTCCCTTTAAACATGATTAATAACAAATAAATCTATACCTAATAGGATTTTTTAATATTAATCATAATCTCAACAAAAGGACCAATTATCCCTCAATCCCTTTGGTAATGTCAATGATGATTTTGGAGTCACCTTATATAGACAAGGCCTTGATTTTGTTTAGGTCGTCCCTTTGGCTTGATTATTAATGTTTCCATTAAGGTTTTCTATGTAAGTTGTAGGCTGCAATCATCTCACCAAGCTTGTTCTTATTACTCCTGCTACCACAACATTACCCTAAGTCCTTCTAGCAGCCCCACCAAAGTTTACCTTATATCATCTAGGTCTATAGGGATCCATTTAGTAATTTCCACTTTATTCTTTTAGAGTCATCATATTTAGAATTAGAATCTAAAATTCCCCATTTATTAATGACTCTATTATCAAGAGGAGCAGGGGGAAGGGTGGGCAGGGCTAAGAAGTAAATAACATGTTCTCCATTAGCAGTTTATAAAACAAAATTAAACACATTTTCAACTGAGCTTTTTTTCCTATGGAAGATCCTATTGTTCCTTTCCTTCCATATACTCCAACCAAGGTAAGGCAGAATTGACATCCATAATTGTCTTGTAAGAGGATTTTTAGTTGGTCCTACCCAACCCACTACCAATTGTTGAATCTCCCCTCTCATAACCTAATTGATTCCCAACTTCTACACTACCAGACTCAAGAGATCAAGGACAAAATTCTAGTGAATCAATATGTGTGGAACACTTTCCTCCTCTTGTTTCCAAAGAGAACATTTATTAGGGAACTGAAATCCTCTGTTAACAAATTGTGCTAGGTGGTGATTTTGTTATGCATAGTTGTCCACTAGAAGAAGTTAATTTTGGGGGTAAGTTGGGGGTTCCAGATCTTCCACCACAAATTATTGGGGCCACCTACCTACAAGAGAGTAGTGTAGGTAGAATTGATAAAGAAATCACCCCTAGGGTTCTTGTTCTAGATAAATATATCATCCCTTGGGAAAGGGAAATCCTAGTTCGCTTTAACAACCTCTACAACATTGTAGCTTTGTCTCACAAGTTGGGCTTATCAAGGAGGTATTGAGATATATCCTTCCAAGACTCTAGGGGGGTTATATAGTTACTCACTAGATGACTAGAGAACTTCTTAGCACTATTATAAACATCTTTAAAAGTTGGATGCATGGCTATAGGTTTATACCCTAACCATGTATCTTCTCGGAAGCTTAATCTTGCAACCATTCCCAATTAGCCATTTGAGACCCATCTAAATAATTCACATACTCTTCAAAATATTGTTCCATTTTTTAGAACCACTTATGAATCCCTACGTTGTGAGGACTTTGTAGATTTTTCAAAATTGAGGTGCTTAGCACTCATTATGTTGCACCAATCAACATTGTGTAAGTCAAGCCATCATCCCATTTTTACCACGAGAGCCTTGTTAAACAAAGTAATTTTCCTTATCCCTAAGCCTCCCATAGTCTTTGGGTAACACATTGTATCCTAATTCACAAGGTTCATTCTTTTTTTTATCTTGCACACCTATCCATAAAAAGGTTTTTTGTATTCTTTCAAGTTTTTTCTCCATTGTGCCAAAAAAATAAAACAAGGAAAGGGAATAGATATGAATGCCTTGCAAAGTGGTTGCTAGGAGTTGGAGTTTACCTGCAATGCTAAGTAGTTTATCTTTCCAACCTAAAAGCTTCCTCTGGATTCTTTCAAGAATCAAGTTCTAAAAGATGTTTAAAACCACCTTGATAGTAAGAAGGAATCCCAAAGAAACTACACGTGGAACCTCACTATAATAGCCCATGATAGACTTGATTTTATTTTGCAACTTCTCTTTGGTATTAAATAAGTAAACACTGCTCTTCTCATAGTTTGTGTTGTTCTAAGACTAGAACATATTGGTTAAGAAAAACCTTCCATTCTCTTGCTTCAACCTGTTGGCACCTAAAAATTGAGGCCCTCAATATATAAAAATATCAGGGAAGTAAAATATTTATTTTTATTTTTATACTATTTCCCTATTTTCAAAAATTAAACAATTAAAAGGGCCTAAATAATTGTCATTGTTCCATTCTTATATTTATGGGCAAGACTTAAATATTTTATTTCAATGGGTTAAATGCATGTATATTTTTTAAATAAAAATAATTATGAAAGGAACAATAGAGATGTTGGGCGAAAGGGTGGCGATCGAAAGTTGAACACTCGACCTCTCAAGCCAACCCCTTTTTCCTACCTACCTACCCTTCCCCCCTCTAACCAGTTAGTCTATATGATTTCTTGAAATTATTTGTTAAAGAAAAGCGTATTATCTCATTACTTTTATCTTATGTGATATTAAAAGATTTTATATTAAGATGAGATTTGGCTTTTCACAAACATAATTTCCTCTTTTTTAGCATTATTTTAAATTGTCCTAGATTATTAAAGCGGAATATCATAATAGGGTGAATCATTTTGAAATATGTTATTATATTTATTTAATTTATATTATTTAAATGTTGCTAAAACTAAAATCATTTAATATTTTTGGCATATAAATTTAGGTTTTCAAAATATTCAAATACAATATTTCACATTACCCTATGTTTATTATTTGAAATATCATTTTAGGGTAAGTATTGTATTATAATCTTTTTATTATTATCTAGGGTGAATTATAATGTTTATAACTATTATACCCTACATTTTAGGAACATATTTATATCTATATGAGGCAAATATTATTTCACATTTTGAAAATATTTTAAGAGGGTACTTTTGATAATAATTTTAAATCTTATTGGTACTTTGCTTATAACAAATGTTTTTATGTTATGCCCCTCTTGATAATTCATTTTGATATATTATTATTTTATTAAACATTTAATATAGGGGTCATTTTAGAAATCTGAAATTATTATTAAATTATTATGAGCCCTAAGTTAAATTTTCTTTTAAAGTTACCTAATTTTTTATTTGGCGTGCAGGAGATTTTGACAAACCGAGCAAATTATCCAAGAAATTAAAAGACACACATTTCACTATTTGTAATGCGGGAAATGTTTTATTCCCTTAAACCATATATATGGTTAATTTGTTGTAATTATTTAGGAGTTAGGTATTTATGAAAGGGTATGACCTTTCACGGGAAACTTTTGAAATAGATATAAATAATAAGTCATTTAACCTTCAAACAGTACAATGAGAAATAATTTTTGAAACTCCAGAGAGAAATGACATTCATGAATGCAATTCTGAACCGCTATGTACATTTTTTTCAATATTAATAGAGATAAGTGTTTTTCTATCTATCTGCGGTTATAAGTTATTTGTTTTCAATTAGTCTTTCAGATATTCTATTTTATAGAGTATTTCACTGTGTTAAATTCTCTAAATATTATAATTCAAAATTAATATATAGTTTAAATATCAATTGAAAGATCTGGGAATCTTCTCTTGTTTTTACCGATCTCTTAAACAGAGTTGAATTTGATAAGATTAGCTGTATAAATTGGTTTGAATTATAAGTTGAGTGGAAGCCTTTGAAGTGATAGTCTTGCCTTATTAAAAGAAATTTCTTTAAAACTGTCTCCGATCGTACGTAGGATTGATAAGTTTTCTGACTCCATAGCCCAAATATTCAGTAGGCACTGATCTAATCATTCTTTGGAAGTTGTCATTTGGTTCATACTTTGTAGTTTGTAGATAATCTGATCATTTTTTCAAAGCATTACAATTAGTATTCTTACTGGTTATTCAGTTTAGTTTAAGCTTTACATATTATATATTATCAGGAGATTTTATTGTTTTCCTCCAAGGATTATTCACAACCTTGGGAGGAACTTTGTTCGTCTGTGTATGCAGTTGTGCAACATAGAATATTGTATAGTTCAAAATGAAATCAGGCCTACCAACCTTGGCTTGATTAAGCCAAAATTGCAAAGGAATCAATTTGTACCTGTCAATTGGCCAAATCTGATCCATCATTTTTGGGTACCAACAAATTGGCAACTCCACTGGGGAAGCTATATGTGAAAGATATTTGCAGAATCTTTGGTTACAGTTGTGAAATTCAGTAACACTCTACTAGGAGAGGGGACTGATTAGAATAGTTATTTCCTCACAGAAAGTGAGGTGGCGACTCTAAAATTTGGTTTCAAGAAAGGTTGAGAGAAGTATATGTTAGGAAGGAGATCCCTTAAACAAAATCAATTTGTTGAATTAGAACCGAAGAAGAGGAATAAGAATTCAAAAAAGATGTTTTACGTGCCACGTAAGACACCTTCTGAATCAGATGAATGAGAATTTGCTTGCGAGCAGTTCCCAGATTCAAGCCATCGCAGTCCTGCCAACGAAATTGAAAATAGAAATCCATTCATGTACATGGGTTCAAGGAATGATGATATTCTTGAACATGAAAAGAGAACTCGGGAAGACAAAATTATGGATATTATGGCATGAGGACTGATTTCTTTGGAGAACAAAGATGAAGGAATGATTAGAGTATTGAAAAGATAACCTGATGAGGTTTTAAAAAGAATGGGGTTTTAGATGGAGGATATTGAATCACTGAATAATAGCCCTAAAATTATAGAAGTAAATTCAGTGAATGAAGAAAAAACTAATAAAAATAGTGGGATTCCAAAGTATCATCCTCCTCACAGGCAAAATAATAACGATACATTCAATAATTTTCATTTAAATCCTCTATACATCACAGATGACAAAAGGGGGAGTGGTAATGGATGCTATGATAGTCAAGACAATAGAAATAAGGTGCAATCATGGAGACATTGCGCACAAGGGAAAGATAATAATGAGAAGATTTGTTTTGATGCGCAACACCATAGGAGTACTGTGCAACATCATGATGGAGATTCAAATGCACAACATGCATGTGAAGATCAGGTAAACAGTAAAAATGGCCAACACCACCATGACTTGGAATGACAGGAACACGCACAACACTAGAACCAAGGCAGAAGTGATATTAATGATAAACAAAGTTATAATGCGCAGCACCCTGGGATCCACGCGCATGGCAAGGATAGTTTATATTTGCAGCCAAATGGAGATGCACGTGACCATTATTATAATTTTGAGAGACAATACAAACATACATATGGCCTATGAAATAATAAGTAGCAGAAAGACAGTAACATAAATCAATATATCCAGCATTATAATGAGTTGGAGCAACATTATAATGCGCAGCCTTGTGGAATTCTTACGCAAGGAAATAATGATGAGAAGAAAAATAGATATAATACGCAGCCATATGAAAACAATGCGCACGGTGCAGTTGAAATAGAAAACAACATTATTCATGATTATTATAATATGATAGATCAATATAAAAGGTTTGATTGTGGGAAAGGAATTACGTATGAAGAAAAGAATAATATTGGTCACCATTATAATGTGTGGAATCAGCAATGCAACCTGCAGAATAATCAGATTGTGTATAATCCTGAAGATCACCAATTGGATCACGCATAGTATGATCATCAGCACCATAATTCATGCAATCTTGATAACCAAATAGATAATAGGCAACAGACATATGGCGATGTAAATCAACTTAGTCAACATCATAATAATCTATATAAGACCCAGCAATGGAAAAAGCATGAGCATGGCAGAGGAGAGCATAGTTACTTTGACTCACAACCTAATATGGATGTGGGTGACCAACATAGGAATATAAGAGGCCAGTATGAAGATGCGCACAGCCTACACAATAATGTTACACAAAGTCACGCATAGTATATCAACCACCAGCAACGTGATATATATAATAATGAGCAATGGCTCCAAAATAACCAAAACAACTAGGATATAAGGCAAGGAATAGATACATACCAACATGCACGACAAAATGAAAGTCTCGCGCAGCTTCATGAAGAGCCAACGCAGCATCAAACATATCATGAAAAGCGATATGATTAGAATCATGCGCAGCATAAAACAAGTCATCAACCACAATATAATATGCAAGGTAAAGATTATTTAAATCATTTAAATGTGTACGCACAAGATCATAAAAATATGCGGCATCAGAACTGGAATCATGGATATCATACTCAACAAGCTAATTATTATCAGAATAATGGTATCACAAACAACAATGTGAACTATCACAACCAACAAAATGGAGGTCACCGAACAAATAGCCAGCCTGAAGATTTGAGACAACAAAACCATTGTCATCAGAGTACGGAGCCGCGTTAATTCAGTTACATACAGAATGGGAACGAAGGATATGTACATAATCAGAGGAATGTGGCTCATCAATTTCACACCGGCCAATATGGAAGTCAAGGAGGTCAAAATCAGAAAGGTGGCCCTATTTTACAAAATTATTTTTTTCAAACTAATGGTCAAATTAAAATCAAGCAAATGTCAGATACGATAGTTAATGAAAGATATAGACAGTTGGATCTTTTTGAATTTCATATGTTCCCCTAATCCGATACTAAATGAGTTAAAATCTACTATTCCCAAATTTAATGGTGACAAAGTTCAATCAGCAAAACATGTGATTAATCTAAAAAATGTAATTGGTGAGTCTGAAAATGATTATGAGGATGTATCTATAAAAAAATTTGTGCAATCCTTGAAAGATGGTGCAGATGAATGGTACAAAAATTTGCTGGAAGTTTCTATTAGTAGCTGGAATGATTTTGTTGATCACTTTTTAGAAGAATTTGCAAATCATAGGGATCCAAATTTTGTGTCTCATGAGTTAAATAGTATAAAAAAGAATGTGAATGAGATAGTGAAGGAGTTCAACAAAAGGTTCAATGGGGCGTCGAATAAAATTCCAAAGGATATCTTCCCTATGGATTCATTTTTAATAACTTTTTATCTGATAGCTTTTGATGTTAAAACAAACTATGAGATAAGGTCTCATAACCCAGCAAAACTACAACAAGCATTTAAAACTGCATTAACCATTGAAAGTAATAGGATAGTTGCTGGGAGAATGGATAAGAGAAATGACCCTAGGCTTTTTAACCCCACAACTCCAAGAAAGAATGAGGAGAAGGATAGAATAGATGAATTATGGGGGATGGTAAAAATTTTACATCTAAATAAGGGTCATTCTCAAGCAAACATAAATGACATAAATTTTAATAGAAATGACTGGTACAGGTTGCAAGACATGCCTTATCACACTAACTGGAAGGATGGAAAACCTTTGAAAAACAAATAGACACTCCAGACCCACTTAAGAGGAATAATTATTTTATAGAAGGTGAGCCTTGGTGTGATGTATACAAATTACCTCATTCATAGGAGAGGTGTCTTCTAGCTCATAAAATTTTAGAAGAGAATGATCAGAGAGATGAAGATCAACCCATGATAAACGTTATGTCATCCAACCCATTTTGGGTAGGGATAGTGATGATTCTAAAGAAGATTACATGCCAAATGAGGACTATAGGAAGATAGGATATCATCAGGAGCAACAAGCCTTTTCAGATAATGATGAGAATCCAGAAATAAGAAGGTCAACAAAAGAAGCAAAAGAGGCATACACTGTGGCAGCATTGGAAAAGATTCGTAGAAATTATCACTTAAGGAATAGAACTGTAAATTCAGACCATGAACAAGTGGCAAGAATGTTTAAAACTTTAAACAAGAGTGGCGATGCAAAGAAAGGAAAGGCAAAGGCCCCTAAAAGGAAATTTGATCAAACATTAAAGATGAGTAAACTGATGGACAAGCAAAGCAATGGTAAGCAAATTTCTAATTGTTCTTCTTTTATGTCTCAAGCATTATCTCAGGTAAAAAATTTGTCCCTCTAATGGAAATTATGAAATTAACTGATTGGAGGAATGAAACGCTCAAAATAATAAATGATGTTATTAAAAGGGATTCCAAAGAAAAAAAGGATAATGAAGAATTACCAGTTATTTATTTAGGGACATCTATTAATGAGGATACTACTAAAGTAGACCCTTTCTTTTTTACTTTGTTGATAAACAATAAATTAGTTAAAAATTATATGTTGGCCTCTGGAGCAGCAGTTAATATTATGCCTCATGGAGTATGAAGGAATTAGGAATGAATGTAGATACTACTTATGGCAAGTGCTATGCTATGGATAATAGATCTGTCCCAGTTATTGGAATAATGAAAAATGTTGAATTCAAGTTTCCTTCTTGTCCTGAAAAGTCTTATAAAATTGATATTACTATTGTAGAGGCACCACCTAGTTATGGAAAGTTATTAGCTAGACAATGGTCTAATTTGGTAGGTGGTAATGTCCAATTTCATTTATCTTATGCTTCTACCCCAGTGAATGACAAAATTATGAGGATTGATAGGGAACTAAGGTCTACTTATATCATCAAAGAAGTTGATCCAAGTCAGATTACATGCTTTTTCCATACAGATATGGAGAATTTCCAAGTAAGTATTCATAAAGATGTTTTTGAAAGTACTAATCCTATTGAAATACATGCTAAGGAAAATAGTAATTTCATTTGGAAAATGTTTTTTGATGGGTCATGTAGTAAAAGTGGTAATGGAGCAGGTGTAGTTTTCATATCCCCAAATGGGAAATCCTTTAAATATTCATTTTTGTTGGCCTTTGATTATACTAACAATACTACAGAGTATGAAGCACTCTTACTAGGCCTAAAAATAGGAGGTAAGCATGGTATTAAACTTCGTTCTCTTTATGGGGATTCTGAATTAGTTATATCTCAAGTTAGGGATAAATTTGTTACTAAGAATCGAAATCTAAAAAGGTAGAAAAATGAGTTTTGGGATTCCATAGAATGTTTTGATGCCTTTTCAATAACTTGGATTATAGGTCTGAAAATATTATTTTAGAATTTATGGCTAACCTAGCAGTTAAGCATAATGATATTCCTTGTGAAGATATTACACAGGTAGAGATCAAATCGAGACCAGCAGTACCTGATAAAATTCATAACTGGAAAGTTTTTGAGGATGATAGAGCCATCATAAAATTCCTTGCATGTGAAGAAAGGTATGAAAATCAGATTATTGATTTGAATGCTTATGTTGAAGCAATAGAAGGAAAGGAAACTTTATTTGGGAAAGAGGTGATTCAACTTAAGACTAATAAAATCCCAAAGGGTCTTGTGGTATTAGAAAGAATGTTTGATACTAAGGACTCTAAGAATGAGATCAAGATATAATATACTACTGTAGAGGAAGGAGAAAAGATAAATATGGGAAATGAACATACTCCCAAAAAAGTCCTTATTGGTAAGAAACTTACTCCAAGAATTAGATCAAAAATTATTGGTTTACTTATAAAGTACAGACATGTATTTGCTTGGTCATATGATGACCTCAAATCATATAGGAAGGACTTATTCCAACATGAGATACCTCTGAAACTAGATGCAAAGCCCTTTAGACAAAGGCAAAGACCAATAAATCTTACTTTGGCTCCTAAGATGGAGGAACTAATCAAGATGAGGGATGCCAGTATCATAAATCCAATTAGGCACTCTTCTTGGGTTTCAAACCTGGTACATGTTAGGAATAAAAAATGGAGATATCAAACTTTGTGTGGATTTCAGGAACTTAAACATATCTTCATTAAAGCATAATTATGCACTACCTAACATGGAGGCATTATTACAAAGGTCACTGGTAATGAGTTGTTATCCATGATGGATGGGTTCTCCGGGTACAATAAGGTGAAGGTTAAAGAGGAAGAACAATATAAAACAACATTCACCACACCATGGGGTACATACATTTATGCTAGGATGCCATTTGGACTTACGAATGTCGGGGCTACATTTCAGACAGCCATGGATGTGGCTTTTGATGATTTCATCGATGTTATTATGGTAATATATCAAGACAACATCACAACTTATTCCAAAAGGGAAGAAGACCATTGTAAGCATTTAGAACAAATTTTCAAAAGAGTCCTTGAGTATGGGATATCCTTTAACCCAAAGAAATGTCATTTTGGGGTAACTGAAGGTAAACTTCTTGGACATATTTATCTAGAGATGGAGTAAGAATAGACCTAGAAAGGATTGAAGTCTTATGCATTAGTAAAAGCAATAAAGTCATTTATACCTTATCTAGTCAGAGCTAAGATTGTGGCATACGTACCTAATGCAACAACTAAAGACATATTGAGGCAATCAAAAGTCACAGGTAGAAGATGTCGATGGATTAATCAGGTTCAAGAATTGGATATTGAGATTCAAATCACTAAGTTAGTAAGAGGGAAAGGGTTGGCTAGACTCCTGGCATAAAAAAATTTAGATGCAACCCAAATAAACCAAGTGGATTTGGAGAATTCAGGAACCAATATTGAACATTGTCCATGGTACACGAACATAGTTTACTTCTTAAAACATATGAAATGTCAAGAAGAAGGTTTAAGTGATAATAAAAAAAGAACTATAAAATTGCAAGCATCAAGGTATATGTTGATTCAAGGAGATCTATATTGGAAAAATAGTGATGGTGTCCTTTTATTTTGTCTAGACGCCTGTCAGGCTAAGTCAGTTACAAAAGAATTACACGATGGGGTATGTGGTGGTCACTTTTCAACTAAGACAATAGCTCATAAGATATTGCAAGCTAGGTATTATTGGCCTCATGTATTCAAGGATTGTTATGAATATGTTACGAAGTGTGAATCTTGTCAGAAGTTCTCAGGAAAACTGAAATACAATGGTGCATTACCCCTTATTCATTTACAGACTGAAGAACCTTTCAAAATGTGGGGATAGACTTTATTGGGGAGATTTAAAATGCTTCAAGTGGAGGTCATAAATGGATATTAGTGGCAACAGACTATTTTATAAAATGGGTTGAAGCTATACCTACAAGACAAGCCACAAGTAAGGTGGTCATCAAGTTTTTGACAGAAAACATACTTACTAGATTTGGAGCACCTTGCAAGATCCTTTGTGATAATGGTATGTGTTTCAGATACAAGGAATTTTTTGAATTTTGCAATAAATATGGTATCAACCTATCATACTCTTCCCCATACCATCCGCAAGGGAATGGTTAGGAAGAATCAAGCAATAAGAATATAATAAAGATCATTAGGAGAATGTTGAGACATAATAAGAAGGCGTGGGACTCAAAATTAAGCTTGGCTTTATGGGTAGATAGGGTGACAATAAAAATATCGATAGGTTTTTCTCCTTATGAATTGGTTTATGGGAAAAAAGCAAGGTTACCATTAAATAATTTATTGCCAGTTTATAGATTCATTCAAGAAGAAGAGCTTGAAGACATAAACTTTATGGAGGACCGGTTGAGCCAGTTAGCAGAGTTAGATGAGATGAGAAGATGAGAACAAGAAAAAATCTTCAACAACAATGATAGATTAAGATCTTTCATGACAATAAAGTGTCAAACAGGTCTTTCAGAGAAGGTGATTGGGTACTGAAATGGAATGCAAAAGACCAAGGTAAAGGAAAGCATGGTAAGTTCTATGCACTATGGTTAGGACCTTACATGGTCATCTCAAAAGAAGGTGAAAATTATTACCATTTACAAAACACTGATGAAACCATTCAGGAGTTCCCAACCCATGGTCATTATTTGAAGCCTTTCTTCTCTTGAAACAGGAAGTATTCTTTAAACTTGTACTTTATTTTTGCTTTGTCCTAGTTTCGTGATTCTTTTCTTACTATGGTCTGCTTTTTCCAGAGATAAATGGAATCTCGCTACATCCAGGCATGAATGCACGTCCCCGAAAAGAGCCACTATTGCCACCTGAAAATTCAGGCCCTCGATATATAAAAATATCAGGGAAGTAAAATATTTATTTTCATTTTTATACTATTTCCCTATTTTCAAAAATTAAACAATTAAAAGGGCCTCAATAATTGTCATTATTCCATTCTGATATTTATGGGCAAGACTTAAATATTTTATTTCAATGGGTTAAATACAGGTATATTTTTGAAATAAAAATAATTATAAAAGGAACAATAGAGATGTTGGGCAAAAGGGTGGCAATCGAGAGTTGAACACTCAACCTCTCAAGCCAACCCCTTTTTCCTACCTACCTACCCTTCCCCCTCTTACCAATTAGTCTATATGATTTCTTGAAATTATTTTTTAAAGAAAAGCGTGTTATCTCATTACTTTTATCTTATGTGATATTAAAAGGTTTTATATATTAAGATGAGATTTGGCTTTTCATAAACATAATTTCCTCTTTTTTATCATTGTTTTAAATTGTCCTATATTATTAAAGTAGAATATCATAATAGGGTAAATCATTTTGAAATATGTTATTATATTTATTTAATTTAAATTATTTAAATGTTGCTAAAACTAAAATCATTTAATATTTTTGGCATATAAATTTAGGTTTTCAAAATATTTAAATACAATATTTTACATTACCCTATGTTTATTATTTAAAATATCATTTTAGGGTAAGTATTTGTTAGAATAACTGAGAGGGAGGGGGGGTGAATCAGTGGCCTTAAAAATATACCAATAAATCAACCCAAAAACTTAGTACCACAATATTAAGCCTCTACTTATCTTCAGTCCTAAAAGATGAATGCCTTCAAACAATCTTAACAAATAATTACTGCTCGGATTTCACTGTTAAACCTTATTCTTACTATTTATCGATTAGCAGTCTTTCATTTACCGAAAAATAGTAAATTGTTTAGTGTATACCAATCAATCCAGAATTAGTTTGTCACTTGATATCGGGCATCTCTATGCTACCTTCTATGACCAAACCCAGTATAGTTTGTCAAATGGTATATGGCATCTCATGCTATCTTCATGAACAAACTTTTTGATACTCCTTGGTATGTATCTCAATATAGAAAGGATTGTTAAGTCCTGCTTGGTTAAGAGACTTTCTGAATCAATGGTTAAACTGAAACAGTAAATGATATGTTCACACATACAACTTAGACTTGCAGATTTTCAGATCTATTGTAAGCCCGTAATACCTTTCTGATCAATGTATCTTTTCAATACCTTTGCTCCACTTCTTTATGCTTGGTGATGTTGTGCTTCTTTTTTTCTCGGTGTCCCCATAAATCTTTAGCTCTTTCCTCAGCTTGATTGATCAGGATTGTATGATGTTGTTCTTCATTAGTTTCTCTTCAGCATCCTTCTTCTCTATTCACTCCCCTAATTCGTAATGAATTAGATTGTCTCTTTATAGACATGATATCACCGTTTCTCACTTCTTGATTTTCTTGTTCTTGGCGTGATCCACAATCTTAGCTGATCTTTCTTTAAAGCTATACTTCAGTTTTATCCCGTAGATTTCTCCAAGACAATTAGATAAAACAACTTTAAATCTTTCACTTATCTCTGGCTTTAACTTGTTGATGAAAACAATGTTAAAAACCAGTTAACTCTATCTTTAGCTCTTTCCAGCTAAGTATTTTTTCATTTCTGAACTTCAGTTCCTTTTGGTGTTTATCTCTTGCCAGCTAAGTATTTTGTCATTTTTGAACTTCAGTTTTCTCTGTCCGTCGGGTTCCACTAACCGTCAGTGTTTGTAGTCACTTAGTGAATGTTGGTCTTTTATGCATTACTAAAAGCATAATCTGTATCTCTTTGATTCTCTGAAGTCTTTGACACTTTGTATATAACTGATCAGATTATATCAAGTTGACATCAATGACAATACAATCCATTAACTAATTTAATGTCTTGTATTATCTTTCTTCATTTTGGTTATCAACTTAACATCTTCAAACATTCAATTGGTTATGGTTCATCAGTCTCTCCCTTTGGCATTGATGGAAACACACTACATTATCACATTATATTTTACTAATGCAATATGAAATATATCAAGTGCATTTCATCCATCTCTCCCAAATATTTTTGTTCTATAACCAATAGAAATGTATGGCTCTCAGTAAGCCCATATAGCTTAGATTTGTTTCTTGCAGAGTGTGTTCTTCAATCTTCAATCCCTTTATTGGATAGATATATCAACTTCTAATTATGTTTTTGATATGTTCTCTGTCTTGACTTTTCCTCTCCTTGATCATCTGTTTTTCCTTTAACAACAATCTCTCCCTTAGTATATATTCTCTCCCTCATGTTACTTCTCTCCCTTTGATGGATATTTCATATGTAATATTTCCCTTTGGATATTCTGGATATTCGCTCTCTTTGGATAATGATATAATCTCTCCCTTCAGATCTCTTTCCCTGATAATGAGATAATTTCTCCCTTTGACAACAATGCCAAACAATTATTCTATATCATCTTCCATCCCTTTTTATAATATACTCCTTGAATTTCCCTATCCATCAACAATAAAGTGACTCTAGTGTTCAGTGCAGATTTGTACCTTGTTGTGTACAGATGTATCTTTGCAGTCCATTTCTTTGCTTCCATCAACATGAATGATCTTTTAATTTTGTGTAGGCTAATGTAGCCTCCTAGTCAGCTTACTGACTGATAGGCAAGGGTTGGATCCCTAGTCTCTATCTCAGGTACTCAAATGTATCTTTTGGTAATAGCTTTGTGAATATGTCAGCTAATTGTTCCTTGGATTGAACATTTTCTAGCATGACTTCTTTTTCTTGCACTTGTTCTCTTAAGTAATGATACTTGATTGCAATATGCTTAGTCTTAGCACGCATGACTAGATTCTTTGATATGTTTATTGCACTGGTATTATCACAATAGATAGTCATTGGTTCAAGAATCTTCATATTCATACCTTCCAGCAATTGTTTGATCCATGAAATATTAGAGCAATATGCAGCAACAACCACATATTCTACTTCTGTAGTAGACTGTGAGATGCATCCTTGCTTAGATTGCTTATCCATGTGACAAGTTTGTCACTCATGAAGAATGCTCCTCAAGTTGTGCTCTTTCAGTCATCTATGTTTCTAGCACAATCAACATCTGTATAGATTTGAAGCTCAAATCTTCCTTTTGTTTTATGCCATAAGCCATAGTCCTCAGTATTCTTTAGATATCTCATAATTCTCTTGACAGCAGTCATATGTGATTCTTTGGGATTAGCAGTGAATCTTGCAACTATTCCAACTACATGTGCTATATCTGGTCTAGTATGAACAACATACATTAGTTTGCCAATCATTGATCTATACAAGGTCTGATTTACCTCTTTTAACTTATCTTCCTTTGGCAACTTACATCCGGTTTCCATAGGTGTTCCAACTGGCTTGGAATCTTCCATCTTTAATATCTTCAGCACTTCCTTGATGTATTTGGACCGAGTGATATATATGCCTGCATCTTGTTGAAGAATTTGTAGACCAAGAAATAATTTGATCTCCCCAAACATAGATATTTCAAACTCTTTGCTTGTTTCATCAGCAAAGGATTTACATAACATTTCATTTCCCCCAAAAATGATATCATCAACAAATATTTCAGCAATCAGAATATTACCATCGGTATCTTGTTTTAAGTACATATTGTTATTTTCACTTGTTCTTACAAATTTAATGCTTATAAGATAGGAGTGAAGTCTTTCATACTAGGATCTAGGTTCTTGTTTCAATCCATACAAGGCTTTATGTAGTCTACATACCATGTTTCTCTTGTCTAGATCAACAAACCCTTCTGGTTGTTCAATGTGTACCTCTTCTTCTAGCATTCCCTTTAGAAATGCAAATTTGAGATCCATATGGTATACCTTGAATCCTTTATATGTAGCATAAGAAAGTAAGATTCTTACTCCTATTATAGCAATGGGTGCAAAGGTTTCACCATAATCAATACCTTCTTCTTGTGCATACCCCTTGCATACTAATCTTACTTTGTTTCTTGTGACTTCTCCACTCTCATTCAACTTGTTTCTGATTATCCATTTGGTACCGATGACATTCTTGTCATGAGGTCTTAGTACTAGTGTCCATGTATTGTTCTTCTCAATCTGTTCTATTTCTTCATTCATAGCACTAGCCCATTCTTCATTTTCAAGTGTAGTATTAACATATTTAGGCTCAAAATCACAAAGTAAACATCTAGTGTTTAGTGACTTACTTCTTGTTCTCATTCCAACCTTCTTGTCTCCTATGATCTGATTCTGTGGATGATGTCTTCTGACATACTTGGCAAGTTTTGGTTCAACTCTTTGTCCATCATTTTGATCATCATCTTGTCCTTCATTCTGATCTCCATCGCTCGGAACATCATCTTGAGTATTTTCCTGATTTTTGGTAATTGCAGCCTGATGCTTGGGTACAATGTTCTGTTGCTCGGGAGTGATACATTATTGCTTGGGTAGAGTGTCAGGTTCTTCAGTGTAAACAAACCTATTGTAGTCTTCTATTTCTTTTTTGCTTTCCTTATCATTCTTTTCTACAAATTCATCTATTCTTACATTTGCACTTTCAATGATCTTGTTAGAGGACTTGTTAAGACATTTATAAGCCTTGATTTTGGTGGAATACCCTAGAAGGATACCTTCTTCACTTTTGGAGTCAAGCTTTCCATTTCTATCATCTTTCAAAATATAATATTGACTACCAAAAATTCTGAAGTAACTTACATTGGGTGTGTAACCATACCAAAGCTCATAGGGTGTCTTCTTCGTGTCCTTCTTCAATTGTACTATGTTCAATGTATAAAGAGCAGTACTGACAACTTCCCTCCATAAATTTCAAGTGATGCTTTTCTCAATCATCGTTGTTCTTTCACAATCAACAATTGATCTATTTCTCCTTTCAGCAATACCATTTTGTTGTGGTGTTCTTGGTGCAGAAACCTGTCTTTTAATTCCATTCTCATTGCAATAGTTAGTGAAATCATCTGAAATAAATTTCCCTCCTCTATCTGATCTTAAGCATTTCAATTCCTTACCACTTTGTTTTTCTACCATAGCCTTATACCATTTAAACATCTTGAATGCTTCTAATTTATCTTTTAAGAACATAATTGTCATCATTCTAGAATAATCATCTATAAAGAGAATTAAATACCTATCACCATAGTAACTCTTTGTCCTTGTGGGTCCACATAAATCAGTATGGACTCATTCTAGAATAGCATTAGATTTATGGGATTTACTCTTGAAACTAGACTTTGTCATTTTACATTTTGACAATTCTTGCACATGATATGATCAGGCTTTGACATGCTCGGTAAGCCTCCTACTTTTATTTTATTGCTTATCTTTATCATGTTGTCAAAATTCACATGACATAATATTTTATGACACAACCATGTGTCTTAGTTTCTAGCCATTAAACAAGTGGTGTTAATGTCATCAAGATAGAAAAGGTTACCTTTTGTCTGTTCACCAGTTCCGATCAACCTTCCTGATTTATTAAAGATCTTTGCCTTCTTATTTTCAAATGCTACTCGATGACCTGTGTTATTCAGCTGTGAAACACTCAATAGATTATAATTCAATCCTTTTATCTAGTAAGCATTTTCACACTTGATCAGGTTATTCGTCATTATGTTTCCTTTACCTTTAACTGGACAAGGTGTGTCATTACCCATTCTTACTGATCCACCATTATAGTATTCAAAGGTTTCAAACTTTTGTTTATCACCGGTCATGTGGTGAGTGAAGCCACTATCTATAATCTAGGCATCATTCTTACTAACCTTAGATACGAGTGCAATCTCTAAATACCTTTCTTATTTTTTGTATGAATCATCCTTCATGGCTAAAAATACCATCTCAATGTCTTCATCAGATTCAGTGTCAGTATCATCAGCTCTGTTCTCAGCTAGGTAACAAATTTTCTTCCCTTTGTCCTTATAGTCCCGGGTATCTCTTCTTTCAGATTGTTGGTTGCTTCGGTAATCTCTGTTATCACCTCGGTCAAACATCTTTTCATATGTTCTTTCATTACTTCTATCATCTTTTCTTCTGTTAGGACATCTTGCAGCAAAGTGTCCAACCTCTTTACAATTAAAACATACAAGTGGTAATTTACCTTTGTATCTACCTTTTCCTCTCTGCAGTCTTCTTATCATTAGTGCTTCAATCTCATCAAGTCCTTGATCCTCATTATCACTTTCACTATCATTCCTCATAGTGTGTTTATGACTTGACTTACTTATTTTCAAAGAAGATTTGACTATAGACTCTATAGATGGTAAGACATTATTATAAAAGTTATTCATTTCAAATGAAATCAGTCTACCAATCAGACTATCTAGAGTAACATTATTATTTGCAACTTCTCTCATTTCTTGTATAGCAGATACTCGAATAACATATACAGGCAATAAGGTTCTTAGGATTTTACTTACCACTGTCTCTTCTCCAAGTACACCTCCAACTCCTCGGATAGCATTGACTACCTCTTTGATTTTGCATCTATACTGAGTGATATTTTCTCTTTATTTCATCCTTAGGTCATCAAACCTCCCTCTTAGGCTTTATGCATTGGCTCTTAGTACATTAGCACCTCTTCCATGTACTAGTTTCAACTTGTCCCACATTTGCTTTGCAGAGGTGTAGGTTTTGACATCTTCAAACTCAGCATTGGAGAGTGAGGAAGCAAGCTCTATCATCATGCAATTATGCTCATGCTTTTCTCTCAATTGCTCAATTATGTGAGGTCCTGTAGGCAACACATATTCAATATCTAGGTGTTGAGTAACATAATTGCCAATATGTGATAGGTGGAGTCTTATTCTGCTTTGCCATGATGTAAAGTTGTCTTTATTCAACTTGGGCACATCTCGTTTGTTCATCTTGTGATATTTTTCTTAAGATGTTAAACTCCCTTTCTAAGCACACAAACTCTAATAACAATTTTTAGAATAACTGAGAGGGGGGGTGAATCAGTGGCCTCAAAAATATTCCAATAAATCAACCCAAAAACTTAGTACCACAATATTAAGCCTCTAGTTATCTTCAGTCCTATAAGATGAATGCCTTCAAACAATCTTAACAAATAACTATTGCTCTGAGTTCATTGTTAAACCTTATTCTTACTGTTTACCAATTAGCAGTCTTTCATTTACCAAAAAATAGTAAATTTCTTAGTGTATACCGATCAATCCAGAATTAGTTTGTCACTTGATATCAAGCATCTCTATGCTACCTTCTATGACCAAACCCAATGTGGTTTGTCAAATGGCATCTGGCATCTCATGCTATCTTCATGGTTAAATTTTTTTATACTCCTTGGGATGTATCTCAATATAGAAAGGATTGTTAAGTCCTTCTCGGTTAAGAGACTTTATGAATCAATGGTTAAACTAAAACAGTAAATGATTTGTTCACACATACAACTTAGACTTGCAGATTTTCAAATCTATTATAAGCTCGTAATACCTTTATGGTCAATGTATCTTTTCAATACCTTTGCTCCACTTCTTTATGCTCGGTGATGTTGTGCTTCTCTATTGCTTGATGTCCCTAGAAATCTTTATCTCTTTCCTCAGCTTGATTGATTAGGACTGTATGAAGTTGTTCTTCATCAGTTTCACCTCAACATCCTTATTCTCTATTCACTCCCCTAATTCATAATGAATTAGATTGTCTCTTTATAGACATGATATCGTGATTTCTCACTTCTTTATTTTCTTGTTCTTGGCATGATCCGCAATCTTATCCAATCTTGCTTTAAAGCTATACTGCAGTTTTATCTCGTAGATTTCTCATGACAACTGGATAAAATAGCTTTAAATATTCTACTTATCTTTGGCTTTAACTTGTTGATGAAAACAATGTTAACAACCAGTTAACTCTATCTTTAGCTCTTGCTAGCTAAGTATTTTTTCATTTTTGAACTTTAGTTACTTTTGGTGTTTATCTCTTAGATGGCTTCAGTCAACACTTCAGTTCTCCTCGGGCATCTTCGTCGGGGTTGTATGTCTGTTGGGCTTGTCTGTCCATCGGGCATCTCCGTCGGGGTTGTATGTCTGTTGGGGTTGTCTGTCCATCAGGCATCACTACTAAGTTCTTCTCATTGGTAATGCCTGTGATTCTGCTCATTGGTAATGCTTGTCGGGTTTCTTGCTCGAGCATCACTATGACTTTACTTTTGGTTTTCTCTGTCTGTCGGATTCCACTAACCGTCGGTGTTTGTAGTCACTTAGTGAATGCTAGTCTTTTATGCATTACTAAAAGCATAATCTTTATCTCTCTGATTCTCTAAAGTCTTTGACTCTTTGTATATAACCGATCAGATTATATCAAGTTGACATCAATGACAATACAATCCATTAACTGATTTAATGTCTTGCATTATCTTTCTGCATTTCGGTGATCAACTTAACATCTTCAAACATTCAATTAGTTATGGTTCATCAGTATTGTATTATAATCTTTTTATTATTTTCTAGGGTGAATTATAATGTTTATAACTATTATACCCTACATTTTAGGAACATATTTATATCTATATGAGGCAAATATTATTTCACATTTTGAAAATATTTTAAGAGGGTACTTTTGACAATAATTTTAAATCTTATTGGTACTTTGCTTATAACAAATGTTTTTATGTTATGGCCCTCTTGATAATTCATTTTGATATATTATTAAATTATTAAACATTTAATATAGGGGTCATTTTAGAAATCTGAAATTATTATTAAATTATTATGAGCCCTAAGTTAAAGTTTCTTTTAAAGTTACCTAATTTTTTATTTGGTGTGCAGGAGATTTTGACAAACCAAGCAAATTATCCAAGAAATTGAAAGACACACATTTCACTATTTGTAATGCGGGAAATGTTTTATTCCCTTAAACCATACATATGGTTAATTTGTTGTAATTATTTAGGGATTAGGTATTTATGAAAGGGTATGACCTTTCATGGGAAACTTTTGAAATAGATATAAATAATAATTCATTTAACCTTCAAACAGTACAATGATAAATAATTTTTGAAACTCCAGAGAGAGATGGCATTCATGACTGCAACTCTGGACCGCTATGTACAATTTTTTCAATATCAATAGAGATAAGTGTTTTTCTGTCTATCTACGGTTTTAAGTTATTTTTTTTCAATTAGTCTTTCGGATATTCTATTTTATAGATTATTTCACTATGTTAAACTCCCTGAATATTATAATTCAAAATTAATATATAGTTTAAATATCAATTGAAAGATCTGGGAATCTTCTCTTGTTTTTATCGGTCTCTTAAACAAGTTAAATTCGATAAGATTAGCTATATAAATTGGTTTGAATTATGAGTTGAGTGGAAGCCTTTGAAGTGATAGTCTTGCCTTGTTAAAAGCATGTTCTTTAAAACAGTCTCCGATCATACGTAGGATTGAAAAGTTTTTTGATTCCATAGCCCAAATATTCAGTAGGCACTGATCTAGTCATTCTTTGGAAGTTGTCATTTGGTTTATACTTTGTAGTTTGTAGATAATCTGATCATTTTTTCAAATCATTACAATTAGGACTCTTAGTGGTTATTCAATTTAGTTTAAGCTTTACATATTAGAGATTATCAGAATATTTTGTTGTTTTCCTTCGAGGATTATTCACCACCTTGGGAGGAACTTTGTTCGTCTGTGTATGCAGTTGTGCAACATAGAAGATTGTATAGTTCAAAATGAAATCAGGCCTACTAGCCTTGGCTTGATTAAGCCAAAATTGCAGACGTGTCAATTTGTACTTGTCATTTGGCCAAATATGATCCATCATTTTTGGGCACCAACACAACCATTGAGGCCATCCCGAATAGAATTGTGTCATCCACAAAAAATTGCAAAACAATAGGTGATATGGTAGAGACAAATTTAACACTTTGTAGTTTTCCCTTCTCAACTAATTAATAAAGTTCCTTCCTAGAACATCCACAAGAATAACTAAAAGATAGGGAGATAAGGATTCACCTTGTCTAATTCCTCTGGCAACTCCAAAAAAAATACTAGGGACCCCATTAACCATAATTGAATATCTAACAATCATCACACACTCCCTTATTGTACTAATCAGACAATCTTCGAAGCCAAATTTCCCAAAGACATTGAATTAGTGCTAGTTCACCCTATCATAGGCCTTTGAGATATCAAGTTTTAGGACATCTCTGAGAGACAACACCTATTCATATAATGGATGACTTCATTTGTGGTTGTAACAACATCAAGAATCCACCTTCTATGCACAAAACCCTTCTGATTATTGCTAATAAATCTATCTAAGAAAGGTTTGATTCTATTAACCTAGACCTTATAAAAAATATTGTAAATACTGTTGCACAAAGTCTCTATATTTCTTGAGTCTTAGGAATGAGAGCAATAAAAGACATATTGAATTTCTTTAATAATTTACCAGTCTTGATAAAGCCTTTGGATACCACGGTAATGGAAAACCCCATAATATCCTATAAATGCTAAAAAAAGGTTGGTGGAAAACCATCTATTCTTGGTTCTTTATAGGCTCCCTTGGAAAGCATGACACTCCTTACTTCATCCTCTATTACTAAGGCAAGTATTTGGGCATTATCAACTAGGGATAGAGCCATAGGAAGACAATGCAATAATTGTTCTTCCAATAGCTTGTTCACACTCCTTTTATCTTTACTAAAATCATTATGTAAATAATTAACAACCATCACCCCCAATCAAGTGTCATCCATGATCTCTCGATTCAAGACATCCTTGAGGCTTTGAATATTGTTCCTTTAAATCCTATTATTTCTAATAGACCTATAAAAGAAAGCATAATTATTTTATCCCTCTTTCAACCACTACACTCTAGATCTCTATTTCCAATATATTTCCTCTTGCTTGAGATTTTAATTTCATTTCTCCCTCAATAATTCCTCCTCCCTATGGGTGGACTCTAAGAGATCTTCATTGACCATCATTTCTCGAACAACTATCAACCTAGAAGTGATGTGCTTTTTATTTTTTTAAATATCACCAAAGGTGAACTTATTCCATTTTGACTTTCTTCCTAATAATATCAAGTCTATATACAACTTTGTACATGGGTCCCTTAGATAGGAGTGTTCCACCAATTTTGAATGCACTCTCTAAATTTTGTGTGTGTGGTTCACACAATCTCATAACGAAATGGATAAAGGCCCTTTACTTGTCTACCAATCCATTTATGAAGGATAGGGTTATGATTTGACACTGTCCTTGCTAGAGCCCTAAGCATAGCATTATCCTCCTCTTATTTCCAAATATCACATTTATTAGAGAACTAAAATCCTCTCATTAACAAATTGTCCTAGGTGGTGATTTTGTTATGCGTAGTAGTTCACTAGAAGAAGTTAATGATGGGGGTAAGTTAGGGGTTCAAGATCTTCCACCACAAATTATTGGGGCCACCTACCTATGAGAGAGTAGTGTAGGTATAATTTATAAAGAAATCACCCCTAGGATTCTTGTTCTAGATAAACCTATCATCCCTTGGTAAAGGGGAATCCTAGTTTGCTTTAACAACTTCTACAACTTTGTAGCTTTGTCTCGCAAGTCAGGTTTGTCAAGGAGGCATTGAGATATATCCTTCCAAGACTCTAGGGGGGTTATATAGTTACTCACTAGATGACTAGAGAACTTCTTATCACTATTATAAACATCTTTAAAAGTTGGATGCATGGCTAGAGGTTTATCCCCTAACCATATATCTTCTCAGGAGCTTAATCTTGCAACCATTCCCAATTAGCCATTTGAGACCCATATGAATAATTCAAATACTCTTCAAAATATTGTTCCCTTTTTTAGAACCACTTATGAATCCCTAAGTTGTGAGGACTTTGTAGATTTTTTCAAAATTGAGGTACTTAGCACTCATTATGTTGCACCAATCAACATTGTGTAAGTAAAACCACCATCCCATTTTTACCATGAGAGCCTTGTTAAACAAAGTAGTTCTCCTTATCCATAAGCCTCCCATAGTATTTGGGTAACACTCTGTATCCTAAGTCACAAGGGACATTTTTTTTTTTTTTTTATCTTGCACACCTGTCCATAAAAAGGTTTTTTGTATTCTTTCAAGTTTTTTAGCCATTGTGCCAAAAAAAACATTAAGTTGCACCAATCAATATTGTGTAAGTAAAACCACCATCCCATTTTTACCATGTGAGCCTTGTTAAACAAATTAATTCTCCTTATCCGTAAGCCTCCCATAGTATTTGGGTAACACACTGTATCCTAAGTCACAAGGGTCATCTTTTTTTTTTATCTTGCACACCTGTCCATAAAAAGGTTTTTGTATTCTTTCAAGTTTTTTAGCCAAAAAAAATTAAACAGGGAAAGGGAATAGATAGGAGTACCTTGAAAAGTGGTTTCTCGGAGTTGGATTTTACCTGCAACGCTAAGTAGTTTATCTTTCCAACCTACAAGCTTCCTCTTTATTCTTTCAAGGATCAAGTTCTAAAATATGTTTGAAACCTCCTTGATAATAAGAAGGAATCCCAAACAAACTACACATAGAACCTCGCTATAACAGCCCATGATAGAACTGATTTTATTCTAAGACTTCTCTTTGGTATTAAATAAGTAAACAGTACTCTTCTCATAGTTTATGTGTTGTCCCAAGAATAGAACATATTGTTTAAGGAACACCTTCCATTCTCTTGCTTCAACCATTGAGGCCATCCCGAATAGAATTATGTCATCCACAAAAAAATGAAAAAAATTAGGTATATGGTAGAGACAACTTTAACACTTTATAGTTTTTCCTTCTTAACTAATTAAGAAAGTTCCTTCCAAGAACATCCATAAGAATAATTAAAAGATAGGGAGATAAGGAGTCACCTTGTCTAATTCCTCTGGAAGCTCTGAAAAAACCCTAGGGGACCCCATTAACCATCATTGAATATCTAACAATCATCACACACTCCCTTATTGTAATAATAAGATGATATTGGAAGCTAAATTTCCCAAAGACATTGAATCAGTGCCAACTCACCCTATCATAGGACTTTGAGATATCAAGTTTTAGGACATCCCCAAGAGACAACACCTATTCATATAATGGATTACTTCATTTGTGGTTGTAACAACATAAAGAATCCACCTTCTAGGCACAAAACCCTTATGATTATTGCTAATAAATATATCTAATAAAGGTTTGATCTATTAACCTAGACCTTATAAAAAATCTTGTAAATATTGTTGCACAAAGTCTCTATAGTTCTTGAGTCTTAGGAATGAGAGAAATAAAAGACATATTGTGTTTTTTTAATAATTTACTAGTCTTGTTAAAGCCTTTGGAAACCATGGTAATGTCAAACCCCATAATATCCTATAACTGATAAAAAAAGGTTGGTGGAAAACCATCTAGTCTTGGTTCTTTATAGGCTCCCATGGAAAACATGACACTCCTTACTTCATCCTCTATTACTGAGGCAAGTATTTGGGCATTATCAACCATGGGTAGAGCCGCAGGAAGACAATGCAATAATTGTTCTTCCAATAGCTTGTTCACACTCCTTTTATCTTTACTAAAATTATTATGTAAATAATTAACAACCATCACCCCCAATCAAGTGTCATCCATGATCTCTCGATTCAAGACATCCTTGAGGCTTTGAATATTGTTCCTTTTCCTATGCTTGCTAGTAGACCTATGAAGGAAAGAATAATTATTTTATCCCTCTTTCAACCACTACACTCTAGATCTCTATTTCCAATAGATTTCCTCTTGCTTGAGATTTTACTTTCATTTCTCCCTCAATACGTCCTCCTCCCTATGAGTTGATTCCAAGAGATCTTCATTGACCATCATGTCTCAGACAACTATCAACTTAGAAGTGGTTTACTTTTTATTTTTAAAATATCACCAAAGGTGAAATTATTCCATTTTGACTTGTTTCCTAAGAATATCAAGTCTATAGACAACTTTGTACATGGGGTTCCCTTTTATAGGAGCGTTCCACCAATTTTGAATACACTCTCTAAATTGTGTGTGTGTGTGGTCCACACAATCTCATAATGAAATGGATAAAGGCCCTTTACTTGTCTGCCAATCCATTCAAGAAGGATAACCCATTTTGTGATTATACCAAGTGAAAGATTGTCCCATCAAGTTGATGTCTAGTAGACCAATTTTGCTAATAAATTCTACCAAGTATATCATACTATCAAAGTAATTTGCTAGACCTCCAAACTTCTTTGAAGGAAACAAAGGATAGTTGAAATCTCCAACAACCATCTAGGGAGAATTTTGGTCACTAAGTATCATAAAATCCCCCACACCTCCTTGCATCCCAAGTGGGAGTTGGGGGCATAAATATTCACAAGATACCATAAGTCATGTGTAGAAGTAAACTTATAGGGAATTATGCGAGGAAGAAGTTGTTGGAATTAAGGAACACTAGGGGGGTGAATCAATGTTCTACAATTTTTAACTTTATTAACTTGATTATTTATCCACTTAACACATATGATGAAAAATAAAATTCTAAAGCATAATGCAATCATCCACAACACCATAACACCAAGATTTTTATCGTGGAAACCCGATCAAGCGAAAAAACACGGTGGGGATGAAACCACAAATGAAAAATACTCTACAGAAGTATTTATACCCTATTAAAGGTTTACAAAATGGAATGCACATCAATGGCACTTTTTTTATTTTTCAAATTTTTTGTATTTTTCAAATTTTTTTGGTATTTTCTAATATAGAGTAGATGTCTTGAACAAGCGGATATAGTTGCAGAATTGTGGGAAATCTCATTAAACTAGAGCCAACATAAGCCACGTTCCCTTGTGATGAGGTATATAAAAACTTATCCAGAAGGATTCTGGGAGAAAAGAAGAAGACAACTATTCCCATTACTGTCTTTTCTTGTGAGACTAGAAGAATTTGTGAATGAGAAACTTCATCCACTAGGTAGTTTAATTCCATTTTTTTGAATTTTTTCAGGACATTTTGCAGTTTTTAGGATTTTTTTAGGACATTACTATGTACATGAGCATTCTAAAGACATCTCAGTTGTAGAACCATTTCATATGAAGGGCATTGATTGTCTCCTTGAGTTTCTCTCCTTCATTGGTGGAGAGTTGATAGGCGCCAGACCCAAACACAGCAGTGGCAACATATAGACCAAACCAATTCAGTTCAAATTTTCCCTTTTGGACCCGATGTTATTGATTCTTAGGGTTCTCCCTCAAAACAAGGTCACCCACTTGGAAGTCCCGTGGTTGAATCTTCTTATTGTATCTCTTAGACATTCTCTTCTGATATGCTCTGAGGTGATCGAACGCCACTTGCCAATGGTCATCTAGTAGTTCTAGCTCTTACAGCCGAGATATTTTGTTGTCATCATCAGTAATGAGACCCTTTAAAGAGATTCATAGAGTAGGAATCTCAACCTTAATAGGTAGCACAACATCCACTCCGTAAACCAAAGCAAAGGGTGTGGCCCTTGTTGGTGTTCGTATACTTGTTCTATATGCCCTGAGAGCTGGATTGATCCAGAGATGCCAATCTCGTCCAGATTTGTGAACTGTGCGATGCAAGATTTTTAGGATTGTTTTGTTTGATGCTTCCGCCTGTCCATTACCCTAAGGATAATAGATGGAAGACCAGTGCTGAGTAATTTTGAACTTAGAACATAACTCATTCAAATCCTTATTCTTAAACTACCTCCATTATTAGTGATTATTGAAGAGGGTACACCATACCTGCAGATGATGTAATTGAGAATGAACATGGCCATAGACTTTCCATTTTCTATGGTGAGAGGTATGGCCTCTACCCACTTAGTGAAATAATCTATAGTTGTGATGATGAATTTGTGTCCATTTGATGACGAGGGATGAATCTGACCCATCAAATCAAAGGCCCATTGTTGGAATGGCCAGAACGTGATGAAAGGAATGAGATCCTTGGCTGGAGCGTGAATCATATTTCCATGTAGTTGACACTATTTTCAAGATTTAGCATATTTTATAGCTTCCTTTTCCATGTCTGGCCAATAGTAACTAGCTCTAATAAGTTTACAGGCTAGTGTCAGGCTACTTGAGTGAGATCCATAGATGCCTTCATGCACCTCGACTAACACACGCTTAGACTCATCATGTTCTAAACACCTAAGAAGGGCATCGTCTAGACCTCACCTATACAAGTCGTTAGCTATGAGGACGTACCGTGAAGCACTGTGGATTAGGTGATGTTTCTCATTCTGGGTGTAGGTATCTGGAACAATTTAGTCATGAAGGTAGGATTAGATATGATGGTAGCAGGATGAATCATGTCCAATGATGGAACATATCATCCTAGAGTTAGGGGAGTCATAGGCTAGGTAGTGTAATGTGTCCACCAGGAATTCATGTCAGAAGTCATTTTCAGGCATTTGTAGCATAGAAGTAAGAGTAGCCATTGCATCTGCCGCTTTGTTGTCTACCCTTGGAATCTGTTGGAATGTGATATGAAAAAAGTATTTTTGGAGGTCATCAACCATCCGCTTGTAAGGCACCATTTTGTCATCTTTCATTTGATAAGTATCATTTACTTGGTTGATGACCAGTTGTGAATCGCTGAAGACTTTAAGTTCATCCACTCGCCACTCGATGGCGATCTTCATGTCATTGATCAGGGCTTTGTACTCGACAATGATGTTTATAAAAGGAAACAATAGCTTGTATGCTTTGGGTAAAGAGTACCTTTGTGGCGTGATGAACAGTATCTAAACACCTAACCCCTGTTGAGTAAAGGAGCCATCATAAAACATAGTTCAGGATCGATGAGTGAGAAGTAATATGGACTCGTCTGGAAACTCAATGTTCAATGGTTTCTGATCCATAAGAGGTGCCTCTGCCAATTGATCTGAAATTACTTTCCCTTTGATGGCCTTTCTTTCTACACACTCAATATCAAACTCACTTAGTATCATGACCTATTTTTCTAGTCTACCTATGAGGGTGGCTTTGCTGAGTAAGTATTTCAATGGATCAATTTTAACAATGAGGTGTGTAGTATGAGAAAGCATGCAGTGTCTCATTTTTTGTGAAGCAAATACTATTGCTAGGAAGGCCTTTTCAATGACTGAATAGTTGACTTCGTATGATATTAGTGTCCTACTGATGTAATAAATATCTCTTTCCTTATTGTTCTGATCTTCTTGAGCTAGAAAGACACCCAATGATGCATCTATAGCCAAGATATAAAGAATGAACGGCTTTCCATGAATAGGATGCATCAGTATTCGCAGGTTTGCAAGATACTGTTTGATTTGTGTGTACCCCTCATCATAGTCTTTGTTCCATTCATAAGTCACACCCTTGTGTAAAGTCTTAGTGAAGGGTTGTGACCCATCAGCCAGTTGTGAGATGAAGCGTCAGATAGACTGTAATCGGCCTTGAAGTCCTCTCATCTATCTGATGTTCCTTGGCGGTGACATTTCCATGATGGCTTGGACCTTCTCAGGATCCACTTCTATGCCTTTTGCAGAGATGATGTAGCCAAGCAGTTTTCCAGGTGTCACTCTAAATGCACATTTCTTTGGATTAAGCCATAGACTGAACTTTTCCATGCGATCCAGTATAGGACCTAGATCAACAAGGTGTGTCTTTCTTTGCATTTTCTTAGGTAGAGTGTCATCAACATAATCTTCCATTGTTTTATGCATCATGTCATGGAAGATAGTGGTGGCAACACTTTGATATGTGGCTCCAACATTCTTAAGTCCAAAAGGCATGACGTTCCAACATAAAGTGCCCTGTGCGCAGGTGAAAGCAGTTTTTTCTTGGTCCTCTGGCGTGATTTTTATCTGGTTGTAGCCAGAGAAACCATCCATTAGTGAGTATATTTTGTAACCTATTGTCATGTCTACAATCATGTCTATGTTGGGCAATGGAAAGTCATCTTTTGGACATGCCTTGTTCAATTCCTAGAAATCTGTGCAGACACAGATGGATTTGTCATGTTTAGACACTTAGACAATGTTGGAAATCCATTTCGCGTAGTCAATTGCTCTAATAAACCTAGCTTTCAGTAGTTTTTCCAGTTCAACTTTAATAAGTAATGTAATGTGAGGGTGCATTCTTCTGAGTTTTTGTTTTACTAGTTTTACTCCAGGAGCTATTAATAGATGATGCATGATGAGATTTGGATCTAAACCAAGCATATCTGAGTATGTCTATGCAAATTTTATCTTCTTTTCTTTAAAGAAATCTGTGAATTCCTTGAGCTCTTCCGCAGACAAAGATTTAGCCACATGAATGATGTGTGGCTGTTCTTCTATAGCCAAGTTTATCGGTTCAGTCAGCTCAATCAGCACCGATGACCGTTCCTAAAAATGACTTGGAAGTGTATCAAGAATCCCATCCTTGGGCACCTCAGAGAGGTTTTCACCCTCAGATACGTCCTTTATTTTTCCTCTTTTTTTTTTTGCTCTGACACTGCCACAATGTGGTTTTCACCATCAGAGCACCTATTCTTTTTTCTTTTAATTTTGTGACTGAGATACTTCATATCGGCCCCAGTCATGTTGACATTGTCTTCGTTGGTGGAGGATGTTACAAGTTTGACAACATTAAGGTAGTAGGCTAGATCATAGTCATTCTGGAACATAAGGACTTCGTTGGATGCAGAGGAGGAGTTCTAGTCTATGAGCTCAGGATGAAGTGGAAGAGAGGTGACATGTTCTAGTGCGTTCACGGTATAATCATCAAAAGCATGGACTAGAAAGTTGAGACATAAAGTGATCTCATCCAAAGGCGCAGTTGAATTCCTTTGATCCCTAGTGTCCGTAGTAGAAGACAAGTTAATATCAATGGAATCAAACCCATTTTCCCTAACACTAGACCCTTCACCTATGTTGAGAATATTTTCATATGTATGCACAATATATACATCTCTGTCAAAGGTGCCTTTTGAAAGGCTATCAAACTTGTATTCATGGGAGTCTATTTCATCATGATTTTTCATATCAAGGACGTGAGTGAAATCTAATCTTTGCCCCCAGTTTGGATGAGTTTTGTCTAAAACCTCTACTATGGTCATATAAGTACCACTTGCATCACCATCTGAGTCTAGTTCATCTTGTGTGGCATTGATGAGCGGTTGGATTTGTTCTAGTTGAAATCGTTCCTAAAAATGCAGTGGCATGTATAATTCACCCTGATACCCAGGATCAACATTTTGCATTTCTCTCAATCGCTCATATGTTAGTGAAGCGATTTCATCTGAGTCACTGCCAGTCCCAACCATACTAACACATGGTATAAAGTCATCTGGTTTAGCAAAGAACATAGAAAGATCTAGAGGGAGAGGACAAGGGAAGGAATCCTCATCAGATTTGTCCTCTGAGTTTCCAGTTGTAGATGTGCCTTCAGGTTTTGGTTTGTGATCTAGTTCTAGCACAAATTTGTTAATCCCCAAATGAAACGGGATTTTCTTGAAGCCTAGACCTTAACTTTCATGTGTTCATCTACCAAACACTTCAATTGGTGCAAGAAATCCTTTATGGTTCATGCCTATAGGGCCATTCCCTTTATAGACAAAGCGCTTCATAATAGATAGACCCTTGCCATATTGTTCAGGATCTATGCCACGAGGTGGAGTGATGTGCTCAGGTGTATCCTCCCCTTTATAGATCCAGGCTTTGATAGACATGTTTTCATCTTCCTCCTCTAATGGTGTTGTGGCTTGTACAAAGGTGCCACCATATTTTGTTTGAGGAGTTGTAGAAGGTTTATTATCTTCGGAAGGTCTCCCATAAGAACATGGAGATAGAGGTAGAGATGTTATAGATAACACGGGCTCAATTTGATATCCTCCTATGCCAGTGTCTTTGAGTTTGAGAGTGCTTTCCATTTCCTTTAGCTTGGCCTCGAGGAGCTCAGTAGACTCTTTGTTGGTGGGAACAAAGCTATCGGCAGATTTAGTAAGCATGTTGCAAGTATAGCTTGTATTAGCAGGCACAGTCACTTCGGATGCTTGAAAGGGGAATTTAATGTATTGATGATATGTCGAAGGAACCGCCTGCATTTCATGGATCCATGTTCTTCCCAACAGTATGTTGTATACAAGAGGAATGTTGAGCACTTGATAGATAAAATCCCTTTCAACCAGTCCAACTCGGATTGGTAACACAACTAACCCCTTAGATTTCCACTCTTCTTCATCATATGCCTTGATAGTGATCTTTTTGCGGGCATCTATGCAATCCTCTCCATAGACTAACTGAGTAAGGAAGCTAGCAGAGTAGATGTTAAGTCCAACGTTGTTATCTGTGAGAATATGATGGACGCACTTTGGGCCAATTATGACCTTGATATGCAAGGGATTATTGTGCGGATGACTCAGAATGGTCGTCTTCCTCAGAGAAAGACAAGTAATGAGAAGAGGTCAGGTGACCTACCATGGATTTAAACTGGTCTAGATCCAGATCTTTTGGAACATTTGCCTCAGTGAGGGCTTTTTCAAGAATCTCCCTGTGAGCAGGGGATATTTTCAGCAGCTCGAAGATAGTAATCTGAGCGTTGGTTCATTGTAATTGGTCTAGTATGCTATAATTAGTAGCATTAGGCGAGGGGAACAATTTTGAATTCTTTTTGGTAGTGTCAAAAACATGTTTATCTATAGATGATGCAGATATGGAAGGCTCAAGGCCTTTGAGAACGATCTTTGCACGAGACCGGGTAACAACGTTAGCATGAACTTGAGATTGTTCTAGTTCAGAGGGATAGGGTGCATGCCCTTGTAGAGTGAAGGGAGTTTTATGCTTTGGAGAATCTTCTCTTCCCTTGATGGTAACGACATTGGAGTACTCTTCATCAATAGGTTCAACCATATTAATGATATTATCATTATTGGTGTACGTATAGTTGACCTTAGCATCCGTGTTTTACCTTTAGAGGATTCACCCTTCCCATGAGGAGGAAAAGGGTATTTGAATGCCTGATGATCTGAGATTTTTTTGTGACCTCCCACAACAATAACCTCACTGTTGATAAGGTCCTGGACCTTATGTCATAGTTGAATGCAGGTAGTTGTCTTATGACCCTTGTTCCGGTGGTAATCGTAGTACGTAGATTCATTCCACCAAGAGGGTCGCGGTTGCGGATCGAAAGGACATGAATTGTCCAGAGGAGTGAGTAAATGGTTGTCTAAGAGAGTCTTGTAAACTCTGTCAAGGGGTTGTCTTAGAGGAGTGAACTCATGCTTGGGTCGAGAAGCCCAAGGCTTTGATCTAGAAAAGTTCAAAGGCGGTTTAGTTTGTGTTGCAACCTATTTAATGGCTTTGGTCGCCTGCATAGTGGTAGTAAGATTGAATGCAGCCTTTGGAGGCTTGGGAGTCACATTCTCGACAACTCCATCATTCACAACATTCCGGTTATTATTGACAAATTTGGATTTGTCTTTACCAGAGGAGGACCCTTGTTTATTATCCTTGTGTAGGGTCAGTTCGCCTTTCTTGACCATGAATGTTTTGATTCTCACATCTTGTTTGATCATGTCGTCAAAGGTCAAAGAACCTTAAAGTTGTACTTGATACCTTAAATTGGGAATAAGATTGTCTAAAAAGACGTCAAGATTTTCATACTTTGGTATTTTGTGAGGATACTTTGTATAAAGTTGTCTCCATCTCTGAAAAAATGTCAAGAAAGATTCCCCATGGTTTTGCTTTAAGTTGCAAAGGTCACGGATATTAACCAGATGTTGGATGTTGTGCGAGTAATGTTGCAAGAACAAGTTGGCAATCTCGTCAAAGGTCTTGATGCCAGTCGGGAGCCTAGAAAACCACTCCATGGCCGACCCTCCCAAACTATACAGGAAGAGATGCATGAGGTAAGTTTGATCATGTATAAACTCCATAGAGAGAGCACCAAACTCTCTCAGATGATCCTGGGGATCAGAGGTAGCCAAGTATTTTTCGTACTTGGGAAGTTCAACTCCTTTAGGAAAAGGAGGCATGCACAAACTCTTATCGAATGGGAATGGACAAATGCTTTCAGTGTGAACTGTGTGTCAGGTTTGTCTTCATCCTTCATGAGTTGAAGGAGTTTTTATTGCATACTTTGAACTTGTTTTTGTAACCTGGAGTTTTCAGTTTCTTCCTCTTGCGTGACAAGAGTCTCTACATTGTAGTTTGAGGGTAACTTGGCCCCTTGATTGGCTAGTTCGAGAAGATATTTCTCTTTCTCCTCCTTCAGGAGAATCTCCATCATCTCGTGGAAGTTTTTATTGGCACAGGCATCTGTGATATCTTACTAGGTTATTTCTATCTCCTCATCATTGGGGGGGTCTTGATAATGGAACTTACCCCTGGTTTTAGAGTGATCATTGTCTCTTTTGTGCTCACTTGATTGATTTTGGTCTGCCATCTCGCTAGTATGCAAGTGTTCAGTGTGCACAAACTCAATATGAGGAGGTTGAATATCCTAAGGTGTTGTACCTATGAGAACTCTTTTTGTGTCAATAGTGCCAGGCTCAGGAAATAACTCTTCAGAATTTTGATGTTCTTCAAACAACGGGTTTCAGACCCTATTGAAGTCTACTCGGAATGAACGTTGGACATAAGGTCGAATGACAGGGGAGGAAGATCAAGATGATCCCTCGCTAGAGGTAGCCAATGAAGAGGAGCGTGAAGATCCTCTACTACACTCTGACTATGTGATAAGCTTGGAATGACCTCTTCCTCAGTTTTGAGATCTACCAATACCTCATCTAGTGACACGTGACGGGAAGGTGTTTCTACTTTGAGTTGCAAGTTGCAACAGTCATAGACAAATATTATACAAGGAGAGTGAACAAGGACAATGCGTGGAACTATGTCTCAAGATAAATGCACAAGAGTGCCAAAAGGTGAAGTATACCCGGCATGAGTCATCAGAGATAAGGCTAGAACAGCTAAGAGGTGACTATCATGTCGCAAGGTATGACAACACAGTAGAGAGAGCAAATAGATAAGAGATGAGACAAGTTCAAGCAAGAATCATGTAGTTCTCAACCCGAGACATCCAATTGTAGACTGTGTACAGACAGGAAATAGGCAGACCGACCCCAAATAGAAACCAGATTGAGCAAAGTGACCCAGAACAGACAACAAATAGCTCATTATTTTGGCAAAATGAGACAGTTTCGCATGAAGAAGTACTTTCTCGCGCGAAGATTCCTATAAGTGTGCGTGAAGCTTTACAGCCTGGCGTGAATAAACCTGAACTAGTGTGATAGACTGGTAAGCAGGTAACAACAAATTAGCAGAATGTCACGCAAAGATATACAGCAGCTCGCGCAAAGATCCGCACAGAGTGGCGTGAAGAAGTAGAATGTCGCGCGAAAATTTGCAGAAAAGTAAGCAAATTTTCACAGAAACAAACAGTTGAGATAGTTTTTGATTGAAAATATTTGATTCGAGACACATTTACGACTATTCTCTGACAGACTGTTCAATTTGCAGATTGTTTTGGATCATTTTTTAGATTGATAAGTTTGAGTTTGGATGTTTAAGCAATTGTGACACAAGCAGTAGTCTAAAATAGTTCACCCGAGGACAAAGAAACTCGGAAGAACAAGGGAGTCTTGACAAGTTTGAACAAGTTTGATCATTTGATGACTCAATTAAAACACTCACTTATCCCTAAAATGGTAGAGAAGACACAAAATCCTTGCCTCACAGATTATGCGCATGCGTGCACCTCACACAACAATGTCACCCCCAAAAGGGTGCCCGTATTTTTGGTGTTTCCAAGGACTCAATAATATATGTTCAAAGGACACCCTTAAAGTAGGGGCCAATGTCATATACCACCTTAAAACGTCCAAGTGCATGCCTATGGTGAGAATCTATGGGAGATAATCATCCCCCTCCTTGTGCAAAGATTATATCCCCTTTCGGAGATGAACCGAGTAAGCAACTAGTTACAAATGGTGTTTAGTAGGCTTCCATTCACATTAACCTTTGATGGCCTCACAAGCGAGGTTGAGACATATAGCCACACCAAGACCTTAAAGTGTACACCCTTGGCAAGCAAGGTTGGGAGCGGCACTGCTTAGTATAATAGACAGGGCTTCCTTGAGATGTTCGACACCAAGAATCAAGAGGAAGAAATTAAAATTTCTTTGGAGTCTTTTTCTCAATAGAGATACTTTATTATAGTGGGGTGGAATAACCAACGAAAGGTGTGTACCCACTTGGTTCGTTCCCAAAGGTTCAACTTATGACAGGCCCGCTAAAGGTGACTCATACTTGGTTCGATTTCAAGGGTCCAAGTTTATGATTTTCCCAAAAGGGAAAAGAGAATACTCCTCTACCTTTACGCCTTACCCAGACACGTCAAACATGTTTATCACTGCACTAACTCCTCTTTCAATAAATCCAAGAGCTTCTAGGTTTCTGATTCTCTCAAAGAGAGAAGAGCATACTCACCTAACTAATGGACATGCTAATTGATTTGTTACCTTTCCCTGCTCCCCAAAGAGTCAATCCCTTAGCAACATCTAGGTCTTGGATTCAATCATGGGCATCACTTCCATGTAATGAAGAGCCTAATACCCTATTCTGCAATCAAGATGCTCGAGAGATTATTAACAAGGCCCTATTTAGACTATGTAGAGAAAGCATGAAAGAAAACAAAATGTTTAAGTAAGTTTCAAAAGCTCTTTGACAAGCGTTCTCTAACGCGCGTCCTGCAATCAAATTGTTAGCAAGTTTGCATAGTTATTTAAAGGAATCTTCATCATTTTGTCCTGCAGACCACATGGTAAGCTATTTCAGAAATAAAAACCAGAAAAACACAGTCAACGACAAACAAAAAACATTACTGGTCAGAAAACAAAATGATAAATCTACAAATTTTAAACTTTTTGTTGTCAAATTCCACGTGAAGATATACCAAAAGTAGTGTGAAGAAATACTTTGTATCGCGTGAAGTATTATGAAACTTTGCGCAGTAGAGTGAGAAATTTTGCGTGAAACTTCACTAAAGAGTCGTACGGACGGAAAACAAATTAATCAAAAGAAGTACAGAATAAGGCCATAAATTAATTTTCTGCCCCACTGTGGGCGCCAGAAATGTATATGCTAAATGTGGCCTTCTTACTTAGCCATACACTTCAACACGGTCATTGTTCACCAGTCACATACAAGAATGGATATGAAATTATCCATCTTGTATGCCTGTGTGAGTCGACCTGTTGCCTTTTATCTAGTTGGGGTTTTGAATAAGATCTCAGTGTTCGAGAGTCCAACAACCATATACCATTACTAGAATGTAGGATTCGAGCTAATGTGTAAATGCAAAGCTATTCTAGAAATGAGAAATATCAGTTTATTCTAGAAATGAATATGCAAAGCTATTCTAGAAATGATATGCAAAACCAGATTAAACTAAGCAATGAGCATGATAGCAAACTATAAATAAGGTTAATCTAAGAATGCTTGAAAGAAGCTAAACTAGACATGATTAATCTAAGAAAGAGATTATTCTATTGCAAATGAAAGCTTGATTGAATGCATAAAACTATTAAAAATGCAACAACGATTCGATGCTTCAATAATAAATTCTCCTTTTTTGAATAAGAACAAGAGAGTTCTTTTATAGACTAAGAGTTCGTTCAGAATAGAAGGTTTCCTTTGAGAGAAATAGTTAACTCTTGAAAATCCAGTTCAGAATAGCAAGTTTCTTTTTAGAGAAACAGTGAACTGTTGTCTTTTTAAGTTTAACTGATTTGTTTCTCTTTTAAATCACAGTTAACTCAAAGCTTCTATTTCTGAACTGGAGAGAAGATTTTGGAGAGAATATTTAATTAAGTAAATAGAATATGAGCTCATAAATGTATTTTCTCAATTATTTGAACAATTAAATTCGACTATTGAAATGAGGATATTTATTTAATAATTAAATATTATTTAATTCCTTTTTAATGTGTTTTAGCTAAAAGGGTAAATTTAATTTAATTAAAGTGCTAGGACTTTGTAATTAAATTAATTTGATCATTGGGTTTATTTAGCCAATTATAATTGATATTTAGGAATTAAATATAGCGTGTGATTAATGCAGATTTAGGATTTTCTGCATTTGACATTTAAGTCAAGTAGAGTCAGTCGAAACTCAGAATTGCCTAGTACAACAAGACTTTGATGATTCAGAAGATTGATAAAATGCAACAAAATTGGTTAGGGTTGCAAGAAGCCAATTTTGGGGTGTTACACCGATGAATGGTGTAGAACTTCTTGTTTGCCTTGGTCTAGAAGTATTAGGACTATCTACATCAACCTTTTCTTTTGCTTGCATCTGCCTCTTCTTAGTTTTCCTTACTACTTGTACTGGTATACTCATACTCTCTACTAAATTCTCAACCTCTTTCCTTATCTTCCTTTATATATCTGGTCTATTCAACTTAGTATGTAACTTCAAGTCATTTTCCTTATAATTAGCAAACCTCTTCTCTATGGAATCAATTGGATTTCTCAACAAATTTTGAGCATATATTTCAAGTATTTCCTCCTCACCCCCATACACCATAGGCATAATCCATGAAGTTCTTGTCTCCACAACCTCATTTAGTCACTAATCAGTTTCAACCATGAAACACATAGTACCTTCATATTTCTCAACAATGGAATTTGGAATCATGTCTCTTGACTACATCTTTCCTTGGAAATATTTGAATAAACCCCCAAGAGTATTTCTTCTAGACTTACTATCAAGCATGTAAAGAAAATCTCTCATCTAAACTACAACTGGTCTATTATTAGACAATTGAATCTTTCCAACAAAAGTTAGGACCCATCCTAGCCTCTCAGGATGCCAATAGTAACAACTCTCCCAAAGGCTCTAATAGAATTACTATTGAGGAAACTAACACCAAGCCAGATGTATTCAATAATGGAACTGAAAAAACAATTTATCACCTCCGCTTTTTGCAATAGTAAGATTTCTAATTTCCTTTCAAAAATATAGTTTATAAGGGCATATTGCTTCCAAGAACTATTTAAACCTCTAATATCCTAGGATAGGATATTCATTTTGTGATCTTGGTTGTATAATCTAGGACCATTTGTCTTCCATTGATTATTTCCCTTATAATTTCCTTCTACCCAGTGAGTCGATTCGATGGGTGACCACTTCTTATTTTGGTCCAACATCAGCCCACTTATTCCTACTATTCCTCTTTTGAATCTCTCGTCCCTCCTCCTTACCTTGAGAGATAAGGGGATGTGACTTTAGAAAGGGTTGAGCCTTCACCCCCATAAATATATTGCAACCTAAAGTGGTGGGATTGGGGACCTCACTTGACACCTTACGACTGCTAGGTGCGGAGGGGTGGGGGATTTCCCCTTCCTCCAGCTGAGACTTCCTTTCTGGACTTATGGGGCTCTTTTCTATTCACGTGAATTGGTTTTTTTAGGATATTCCATTAGCTTTGATTTTATACATTTTTTTTACTAAGGGGTTTCCTCACCAGTCTTCCTATTTTTAGTTGGACCCTCTAATGTGAAAAAAATCTCATTTTTCTTCCAAAGTTTCTGGGGTGGAGCTTTATATTTAGAGATTGAGTGACCCTACCTAAAACACTATTTAAAATAGATAATAGCATTTTCATAAACTAAAGGTTGAGTACATTTAATCAACTTGGATTACAGGGTAATAAAATTAGGAAGAATTTTATTTATATCAATACCCACATAAAAATGGATAAAAACTAACCTAAATTTGGCTTTGGTAACATCATCGATACCAACAAAATGTCCAAAATTGCTTCCAATCCACCTAAATGTACGTTCATCTTAGAGCTCATTAGCAAACACACCCACATGACACCATTTTGTTTGAGTCCACAATAAGATCAAATCCTTGTTTCCACCAACAGAGGGAGAGGTGGTGTTTGCCATAGGCCCATGAACTCGAAAAGGTCACAACCAAATCCTCCTCTATTATGAATTGAAACAATAAGCGTAGCATTTCACTTATTGTGATGCTCTCCTTCAACTTCCATTTTGTAGTCACCCATATCCATACCACTTCTATAGTTTCCCTGAAAGAGAAGAACTTACCAACTAAGGAAGTGTTCATCAATGACATGATGCGGTCCACAATAAAATCAAGCAGTAACATTACAGTGCCTTCCTCAGTTTGCATGCAATTAGGGGTAAGGTCCTGGGTAGAATTACTTTGGTCTTCACTAGTAAAGCACATTTTTACATGTCTTGGGCATTGGGCACTACTCAAAATGCTCATGTGCTGGCCCTTAGAATTCCAAAAGATCATTGTCTCTTGCAAAAGCATCCACAGATGAACCAATGACTGAATTAGTAACACCCTTGGTGTGCAACATATTAGCCATGTCAAGAGGAGGTGGTTCCTTAGGTGGGGGATCATGCCCCCCTCCCCCCTACCCCAACAAACACTGTGAGTGTTGCAGGTTTTGAAATTCAAAATTCAAAGTGCGAGATTTACATAGAATGTAGTGAAAATTTAGCTTTCTTTTTAATTTGTTAATATTGAATTTCTCTCTCAATAAATGATTAATATTATCATTTATGTTTTAAATACAATTTAAAATAATAGTTAAAAGTTATTTTAATTATGTAATAAAATAAATTTCAAACTTTAAACTAAAGTAAGAGTTGTAGAGCGAGAGAGAACTCTCTCTCTCTCTCTCTCTAAAATCTCTCCCTCTTTCTATCCCAAACTTTCCCTCTTTGGTCCCCTTTATCTATAACCACCCTAATTTGGTCTACTATGACCATAGACCCTATTTTCCCTAAGTGTGATCATACCCCCAATTATGTCCAGACAACTCTTCAATTGATTGGCATAATTCATTCAAATAAGATTTAATCTCCTAAGTGATCTAATCACTAAATTTTATTAATCACCTAAGCCAACCAAATCAATTTTAATTCAAATCAATTCAAATCAAACATGGCTAAGGTAATTAATTTAAAAGGAATTAAATAAATCCCTATTATATCTAATCACTTCCAAAAGCCTATCTTCTAGCCTAAATTAGTCTAATTAATTAGCTATAATCCTAATTAATTATCTAAAGCAATCAAAAGCTTAAATAATTAATTTCCCTATTTTTGAATTAATATATTAATTATAATTCATTTCATTAATATTCCCCTTAACCCTAACCTAACCTATCTCAATCACCTTAACCCTGGGTTCAAACCCATCCCAACCTATTCCCCCCATGCTAAGCCTATTCCTAATCTTAATCCTATCCTAACCCACTTCCTAATATTGTCACATTCCTAATTTTGTGATTAGGAATTCAACCCACTTGAGAAAGTCAACTTTCTCAAGCTTGACTCCCTCCAAGTTCACCTTCTCAAGCTTGGAATTACACCCCTCACCATGCCTCTTAATTGCTCTCATCAGTGCATCATTAATGGAGATTCCTCAAGCCCATAACTCATCAATGCCTTTGGCATTAATGCCTCTTACACCTCATTAATGGTTTTACACCTCCATTAATGACCCTTGTCCCCCTCCTCTCTCCTCATTTCTTCTATAAATAGAATGAGTTTTTGAGCTCAAATGGCCCTTAATTTTCAGATTTAAAAGCATTGTTATGTTGTTTCAATTATTTTTGAATCCATACTGCATCTTATATTTGATATTATGCATTGTTATTAACTTCATTTTTAGAGTTAATATGCATGTTTCTTAACCATTTAGATTAGTTTTGATTCAAATCTCCCATTCTTAGGTTGTATATGTCACTGATTTGTGCATAATCTGAGGGCATGATTATGACATTCTTCAAACTCCTCCTAGATAGGAAGCAATAGATCGGTTTTAGTGTTTAGCTCCAAAGCCTTGCTTTTTATAAGTTTTCACTAATATAATGATCTATTGAAGTGTCGTGTTGTAGATAACAGGTCCACTAATTTACACACATTTTTGGCGCCCACTGTGGGGCCCAATTTCATATTTTGCCTCATTTCAAGTTCATTTTTCACTAATTTGTCTTCCCAATTTTTCAGAATAGGGTCATTTTTGGTCATAAAAGCTCGCATCTGGGAGAAATCATCACATTGCAGAATCTAGGCTTGCATCCCGCATTTCAAAAATCACCTCCTAGAATTCCTGGATCGTTTTCAGTACAGGCTCGCATATGGTCATCGCTCTATCGTATCTAGTAACAGAGGCTCGCATCTGGTATATTGCATCACATTCTGGATTTCTAGGATCGTATATGGTTAAAAATTTTGCATGCTCCATTGCCTAACCTCTAACATTTTGATCAGTTGTGGTTTTGATCCTTTGAACAACCTAACTAGTGCTTGCAGGTTGTTGTTGGAAAGACGAAAGGCTTTGCTAATGTGTGGGTTTGCAGGTCTTTAAACAGTTAATTTACTACTAACCTTGTTGCAAGCTTTCCAAATTTAAGACATTTTTTAATCACTTGTTAAACCAACCAAATTATTATGCTCTTTTCCTTCAAGGAAAATCTGAACATCAAAAGTTGGTTTAAAACTTGAAAGGAAAATGGAGTAACTGAACAAGGCAAAACATACACACTGTTTAAATTTCAAATTTGGATAGTAAATGAACAACCTCAAATCACTAAATTGTGTGGCTCAAATGAACAAACACATCGCTTAATTAATTTTGGGATAGTAATTGAACAAGCAAATCACCTAATTTTGGGGAAACTGAACAATCAAACTTTGCTTTCACATGCAATGCTTTCATAATCTAGGAACATTTAAATCAAGCTCAAATAGATTGAGGGAATGAACATTGATTTGAGTGTTTTGGGAGAAAATGACATGGACTAGGAGAGTATGCTCTTCTTCTTTTGAAGAATCAGAAATCTAGAAATCCTATGCTTGCCAATCCTTTGTATGCTTATTAAACAGTAGAGGGCCTATCGATTGAGGAAAAAATCTCCTGGGAATGACCCAAGTGAGGATAGGTTTTACGTCAACCCTTCCAACTCACTATAAATAATTGCTTCCTCGTAGGCTAAAGCCTCGGAAGATGGAATCAGTTTTGTTCCTAGAATTTTGACATCATTCCTTGAACATGCTTGGGTATGTGTAGAGTAGAGCCGCTTGAATCTTGCTTGCGAGACAACACATATTTGAGTACTCATAGGGCTATATGCCTCAATTTTGCCTTGTGTAATTCTATGGGAGACAATTTCAAATGAATTGTCCCATCATAAACAACGAACTTCATAGACAAAACTACCCGATTCATCCTTGAAAGGGTGATAATCCTTGTGCAAGGCAAAAAGTAATTGCCCCAAGACACTCGTCATATCGTGCCCTCACTTGTGTTCGGAGTCAGCTAATATGACATCATGATTTGAGCCATTGTGTGCTTGGTGATGGCCATATTATGATTAGTATTTGAGTGTGTACCTAAGTCAACGAGCAAGGATTTTCATCCTCTACTTAGAAAATATGACATAAGGATGTGATTGTTCCCCTAATAATGCAAATTTGCTTAATGTGTCTAAAAGTTCACTAAGAAGATAACTCCTTCAAAACAAGCAACAAAATTCAATCCTTGGAGTACATGTGTTTTACACACACGGGAACACCCCATAACACAATCTGCAATCAAACGAACATCACAAACTTCCAAAATGTTTTTTATGAAACTAACAAAATCTGACAAAAACATTAGAAAATTGTATCCTGTATTTCCTGGCTCGTATTTGGTATCTTGAATCGCATCTGGTCAGCACTATGTCACATTTAGGGAGAAAGCTCGCATCCTACATTTCTTATCTCATATATGGGTCATTAGAGGCTTGTATCCCGTATTTCCTGGCTCACATCTAGAGGCTCACATCTAGGACAATGGGCACTTGCAGATTAGTTTCTCAGAAAACCTCAGTGGATTTGGATACCCTTTTGGCTCTTTAGACTGTCCCTGTTGTCTTTTCTGGTCTCCCTATTGCTATGTCAAAACACTTTTTCAAACATCTACCTTGCATTTCCTATCAATTTCTCACAATCAGTCTCAATACATTTGGTCTATCCACTTTTTAAAACAACTTGATTCCAAGCTCACTATCAAGGCATTCTAACCCTTTGACGCTAGTATCATTTACTTCCACCAAAACACAAACAACACTCCTTCCTAGACACACTCACTTGGACGATTTGAGACACTACCTGACACTATCAGGAAACTTTGATAAAGTTGAGATACAACTTCATGGTTAGCACAAGACACAACAAGTACACTTCTAAAGAAATAGAAGTGCCTCCAAGATCACTACACTTTCAACAAGGAGAAACCTCGTAGTTCCCTATACAATTTAGACTCTCCAGAAATGGAAAAACCCACTCACGAATGGAGTGCGGCTTTTGAGGAATACAATAATGATAAAAACCAAAAGCATGAAGATAGCGATGGTGAAGAAGAACCACACTTTGGCCGTCCTTTTTTTGATTTAGACAGTGAGGAAGACATCACTGAAGAGGAATATAATAAACTCAAACAGAGCAAGAAATTCCAAAAGACATTGGAAAATATAATTGGCGAAGACAACGAGAAATACTTTCTACATCTCACATCCACTGGCGTAAAATTACCTAAGGATTATGATGTTGAACAACTAAAAGAAAAGGAGGTGTTGACTCCTATATCTATTCTCGCCAAACAACTAACCTTGATACAAACTGAGCTTGCAACTCTCAAACAGGAGAAGGCTAAACATAAGACAAAATACTCTTTGTACTCCATTTGTCCATTTCCTTTTGACAAGAGTACTACTATGGTTCCATTTCCTCCCAACATGGCAAGGCCAAAATATGACAAATATATGGGAGAGACCGACCCACATGACCATGTGAGAGATTTTTGTGCTTTGAGCATAGAATACATGCATGAACCGACATACCTCATGCGACTCTTTCTGGGAATCCTAGGTGGAAACTCTATGGAGTGGTTCTCAAAGCTTAAACCTAAGGTAAAAACTTTCAAGGAGTTAATTCAATGATTTATCCAACATTACTCCTATAATATACATCACGATGTGACTATGATGGATCTATGTAACACTAAACAAAAGACTGGCGAGTCCTTTACATACTTTCTACAGAGGTGGAGGAAAATCTTTGCACGGTATTCAAGAGCTATTCCCGAATCTGAAAAGATGGAGATCTTTATTAATAACTTGATACTAGAATTGTACTACGCATTACAAATGCAAGATTCCCCTAGCTTTGACATGATGATCAAGAATGCCATCCATATTGAAGAGGTCATGGTCAAGAAAGGAGAAATCACTCTCCAAAGTGAAAACAAATCTACCAACTCCAACAACAAACCAAAATGGTGGAAACAAAACAAAAACATTGTCAATGATGGAGTAGTAGATGCCTCTAATGTTAATCCTAAACTTGAGGTGTTCAATCTAATAAATAGTATGCAAGCAAGTAAAGATGCCAAGGTAACAACATCCATACCTAAAGCAAACAATGAGAATAATAAGGGTTGACCATGGACTTCCAAACCTCAAAGAACATTCACTCCTTTGGGAGAACCTCTTGAAATTGTTTTGAAGACACTATTAGACAACAAAGTTCTCATGATCCCAGAACCAAACCATGGGAGCCAGAAGTCAAACCAAGATGGTGGGATGACAATTCTTATTGCGTCTTCCACAAGAACAAAGGACACAAGACTAATAACTATCTTAAACTCAAACATGTTATCCAAGACCTCATTGAAGGAGGCAAGATCAAAGTGGAAGGACACGCCACTAACAAAGATCATACGACATTTAAAAGGCCATTCCCTAAATATGAGAAAGGGGAAGCATCTAAAGGAAAAGGAAATGAGGTGAATTACGCCTACTCTAAAAATGATAATGTGATCAACATGCTAGACATTAAAACTGAATCAATTAGTGTGGTCACTATCAAAGGTGTTCAAAACACATCTTCCCAATCAAAGGCAGTGACCCGAAGTCAAGCACAAGTCACGATCAAAAGACCCAATTCCTCATCAAAACCAGCAACAACTTCCAAAGTATCCATTATCACTATCCCCAATCCAACAGCAACAAAACAAACCGTTACTATTCCTACAACAAAGTATAACTTGGTGGATCAACTACAACAAACCCCTACTCAAATTTCCATTTTTGAGTTGCTTAAAAACTCCTTAATACATAGGGAAATTCTTGAACAAGACCTACATACCACAAATGTATCAAAGGACCTTGATATAGACAAATTCCAAGCGATGGTTAATCACATCTCAGCACCACATTACCTCTCTTTTTCTGAAGAAGATGATAAGTTATTAACACATTTGCATAATCAACCCCTTCATATCAAAGTCCTAATTCATAAATCCTGTGTTATACGTGTATTGATAGATGGAGGCGTATGGTTGAATATTTGTACTCTTAATCTAATCAAGAAATTGGGTCTTTCAAAACAAACCATTGATTCTAGAAGCAAAATCACTATCAAAGCCTATGAGGAGGAGGAAAGATCATCTAAAGGTCTCATTGTTCTACCTATCTGAATCGGGCCAATTGAAAGGAATGTTATATGTCAAGTTCTGGATCTACTCTTGGCTTACAACATACTATTAGGGAGACCTTGGATCCACAAAATGCAAGTTGTACCATCTACTTACCACCAGTGTATCAAGTTTCCGCATAATGGGGTGGAAGTGACAATTCCTGCAGGTGCCAATTATACTTGCAACAATATTAAGGCAGGTAGTATGGTCCCGCATAACAAGAAAGTTGTGGATGAGATTGTTCCTGAGACTACTAAGGACATGGTTATGAAAGGCTTTGGAAAGACCTTAAAACTTGAAGAAACAAGTATGGGAGAATACAAGCTAGACACGATCCCGTCCTTGACAGAACTTCCGGTGTCACCAAGATCCTATGGAAAGCCTTCCTCATCATTCACACCTATTACATCTCGAACGCCAAAAATTCACAAAGCCACTTGCATGGTTAAAGCATCCACATATCCTTCAAGAACATGCATTCTTGGCTTGGCTTTACAAAGAAGAACCAAAGGAAGCTGAGGTAAAACACGTGGAAATATCCCCATAAAAGTATGGTAAAGGATATGATCTCCTCAAACAAATGGGATATAAACGAAAAGGACCTCTAGGAGATAAAGGAAAATGACTCATTGAACCTGTCCACATGGAATTCAGGGATACTAAAGATAAAACAGGGCTAGGTTTTAATAAAAAATTTGGAAACCCTACTTCAAGCGATAGTCCAATTTATGACAAAGGGAGTGATGAAACATAAGAAATAGAACTAGAACAATGGTCCTATGAAAGATTATTACATGTCGGTACAGAGAATCCCGAATATCAAGGAGAGCGCTATGTACCAAGCTTTGAAGTACCACAAGACCTTTGTGTGCCTTTGTTAGCACAAACTCCTATTCAAGAGGTAGAAGTAACAATAGAAGACAATCCAACAGTACCATTGGTTGCAACAGCTACTGAAGACACACCTCAAAAATAGGATTTACACCCTAACTAGGGGAAGTTAGTCACAGTTTCACATGTCCTTGATTTACCACACTTTGATCTATAAGTGGCTAATAGAGTACATCATGTAACTATTGTTGTATTTCTTGAACAGGTCTGATGACGAAATAATAAACGCCCATGATTATGAGTGTGATGAGCTATCTGTTGCCATAGAGGACATTGAAATAGATGTAATTCACATGTTCACAGCCCCATCAGCACACAGAGAGCATTCTAACACTACTCCTAACAATGTTGATATTCCTGAAGCAGAGGAGGTATTCCTTCCTCCAATCATTGATGAAGAGACTAGTGTTCTCCTAGGTCTAGATGAAATTCAGAGGCGACAAGCTAGGAGCCTCCTCCTACAAAGAGATGAAGATGAAGGTTCCATTGAGGAGTCACTAGATTTCGGTCCACATATAACTAACAACAACTTTGATAATGACAATCTAAATCTTATTGATCTAAACATTGAAAAAATAGACTTAACAGAATATGTCATGTCGGTTAATAGTCTTGATGCTAATGTGATGCTGTCCTCCCCAATATTTGACTCCTTGTCTTTGATAAAACCATATCTAATTGATTGGACTAATATAGATCCTACTCCTATCTTGGACTTTCCTAATGACTACACTTTGGCTTGCTATCTAAATGCTTGTGAACCTTACCCTTCTTCCACCAATGCAAGGAGCGTGAACACGTCACTAGAGGATATCAAGTTTCTCAGTCACAAATTGAAAAATAAAAATAAAAAGAGAACTGACAATAAAAACCATGTTGTGGCAGTGTCAGATTCTAAAATAGTAAAAACAAACGACGTATCTGATGGTGAAAACCTCTCAAAGGTGCCAAAAGATGAGATTCTTGATATCCTCCCCAAGCACTTTCAAGAAAGATCTTCAGTTTTGATAGAACCAACAGAACTAGTTAACTTGGGCACAACTGAAAGTCCTCAAATTGTTCACCTAGAACAATCTTTATCAGATGAGGAAAAGACACAATTCATTGGGTTCCTAAAAGAGAAAAAGATCAACTTTGCATGGTCTTATACGGATGTGCCTGGGCTGGATCCTAAATTGATAATGCACCATTTATCTATAGCTCTTGGGATTAAACCCATGAAACAAAAACTCAGAAAGATGCATCCATATGTTGCATTACTGGTAAAAGTAGAACTAGAGAAATTATTGAAAGCTGGGTTCATCAGAGTCATCGCTTATGCAGGATGGATTTCTAATGTGGTCTCGGTATCTAAAACAGATAAATCTATCAGGATCTGTACAGACTTTAGAGACTTAAACAAGGTATGTCATAAGGATGACTTCCCACTGCCTAATATTGATATGATCATAGACCTCACACCAGGCTACCAAATGTACTCACTAATGGATGGTTTCTCAGGCTATAATCAGATTAAAAATGCTCCTGAAGATTAAGAGAAGACTGTATTTACATGCGCATGGGGCACCTTTTGCTGGAACGTTATGCCATTTGGGTTAAAGAATGTAGGCGCTACATATCAAAGAGCAATGACTACTATATTCGATGATATGATGCATAAAAACATGGAAGATTACGTGGATGATGCCTTAGCTAAATCAAAATAACGGAATACTCATATTGAAGACTTAAGGAAAATATTGGATCGTATGGAGCAATTTCAACTTAGGCTCAATCCAAATAAATGTGCCTTTGGGGTCCAATCAGGGAAGCTCTTAGGGTTTATTGTTTCAGCAAAAGGAATTGAGGTAGACCCTGCAAAAGTCAAAGCTATACTAGAAATGACTCCTCCAATCAACATTAGTCAAATGAGGACATTACAAGGGAGACTCCAGTCAATCAAGAGGTTTATGTCACAACTTGCAGATAGAGCACAACCCTTTACCAAATTACTACACAAAGGTGTCACCTTCAAATGGGATGAACATAATGAAGCCAACTTCAAAGAATTAAAAGATCACCTGGCTACTCCTCCTATTCTTATGGCGCCCATTCATGGAAATCCATTACTCTTGTATATTTCAGCTACAACCACATCACTGGGAGTACTGCTAGCACAAGAGGATGAAACTAAGAAAGAAAGAGCAATCCACTACATCATAGAACACTAGTTTCCCATGAACTCAATTACAACATTATTGAGAAAGCATGCTTAGTAGTTGTCTTTGCATCACAAAAATTGAGACATTCCATGCTATCACATATAGTAAGGCTCATTGCAAAGATAGATCCTTTGAAGTACCTCCTAAGCAAGACAACATTAACAGGACGTCTGGCAAAGTGGGTCCTCATTCTGAGCGAATTTGACATTGAATATATGGATAGAAGGGCTATTAAAGGAAAAGTCCTCGCATATCATTAGCTAATTCACAACTCCAAGATGATGAACTTTTAAGATTTGAGTTCCCTGACAAAACAATTATGCATCTAACTGAGTATCCATGGAAGATGTACTTTGATGGTTCTTTCACGCAACAAGGCTCTGGAGTAGGGGTTCTATTCATAACTCCTCAAGGCTACAAGATACCCAAGTCCTACAAATTGATGTTCCCATGCACCAATAATTTTTTTGAATATGAAGCATCGATAAACGACCTTAAGCTTGCTATGGAGTGGAAGATTGTAGAGTTACATGTGTATGGTGACTCCCATCTCATTATCAATCAAGTAAATGGAGATTATCAAATGAAAGATGAGAAGTTGATGCCCTAGAAGAAACTGGTTGATGACCTAAAAAAGTACTTTGTCTTCATCACATTCCAGCAAGTACCTAGAACAGAGAATAAGGTTGTAGATGCCATAGCTACACTGGAATCCATGTTACAACTAGAGGAACATCAATTCCGCTATGACTTCTTGGTGGAAGAATTATCCTACCCAGCCTTTGATACCCCTGAATACCAAGTAATTTGCACTTTAAACACCCCAGACCAATCTCGGTATGCTAATATCATTGTTTACCTAACTGACCAAACTATTCCCAATAATCTATCCAAGAATTAAAAATGAGCCTTGATTAGGACAACATCACATTATGTTCTCATTACTAATAACTTATATAGATGAGGTCTCGACGACACACTTCTTAGATGTTTAGAACACAAAGAGTCAGATCGCACATTAAAAGAAGTCCACAAAGGTGTATGTGAATCACATTCAAACGACTTTTCATTAGCTAAAAAATTGCTCAGAGTAGGCTATTACTGGCCTACAATGGAAAAAGATGATATTCACTTTTCAAAGACGTGTCATAAATTACAAACACATGGAAATCTCATCCATGCTTCCGCTAGAGAACTCATACCTTTCATAACACATTGGTCATTTCAGCAATGGGCCATTGACTTGGTTGGACAAATATATCCTAATTCTTCAAGTGGACACAAGTTCATCATTACGACCACTGAGTATTTCACAAAGTGGGTCAAAGCCATGCTGCTAATCAAAGCCACTGGCAAACAGGTGGCTATGTTCATATTGAACTACATTATTTGTAGATATGGGATACCCTCTTCAATTGTAACAGACAATGGGGGCCAATTTAAAAACCAAGACATTGACAACCTTTGCACGTAATTTCACATTACTCGACATTGCTCCTCAATATATTATCCTCAAGATAATGGACAGGTTGAGGCATCTAACAAGAATATTCTCAAGATCCTACATAGAACTGAGTAAGTTTGGCAAAGACTGGCATTTACAATTAAATCCAGCACTTTGGGCCTACAGAACAAGAATCAGAACACCAAATGGAGCCACGTCGTTTGCCCTAGTCTATGGCGCTGAGGCAGTACTACCTATTAAGGTTGAAATCCCATCTTTGCGGGTATCTTTACAAGGCCTTGTTACTGATGAGCAATACCGCATCGATAGAGTGAATGCACTAGAATTACTTGATGAACTCAGACAACATGCGTTCGGTCATCTGAAGGTGTAGCAAGCATGAATGTTCAAGGGGTACAACAAAAAGGTCAAACCAAGACAATTTCAAGTGGGGGATCTCATCCTAAAGGAGAATCCTAAAAGCCAGCCTAACAAAGAACAAAAAGGAAAGTTTGAACCTAATTGGTTGGGACCTTATGTCATCACTTCTACTTTTGGGACTGGAGCTTATCAACTAGCTACACTTGAAGGAGATGTCCTTCTAGATCCTATCAATATTCTACATTTGAAGCGGTTCTACGCTTGATGTTTGGCTAGCAGAGCCTGTACATTGAAAAACTCATAAAATACCAAAAACATCAGAAAATTGATCCTGAAGAAAATCCAAAAATAGTGGAAAAAGTCCTGAAGAAAGGTATCCTTGGTGAAAACCTAGCAAATAGGCGCCTTGATACTACAAAATATTGAAAAAAGAAAAAATAGCAAAAAAAAAATTTGAAAAAGAGAAAAGTGCCTTGATGAAAACCTGGTAAAACAGGCATCCTGGTAGCAAAAAGAATGAGAAAGTTTTGTCCAGTGGTGAAAACCTGGCAATCAGGCATCACTTGTATTCTGCGCTCTATCTATCAATACATTACTGATACTAGGCCTTCACAATTACACATGTGCTAAGAGTTGACTTTGTTTACTTACAAAAATCTTATCCTTGCCTGGAATTTGTTTGCATTTCTGTCTTAGGAACAAGTCATTTCGCACTGGGGGCATCTTTGCTAGCATGTTAGGTTGTGTCTGCTAGGTCATCATAGGATGGTTTGTCTTGTGACATAATAATTTTCAATGCTTGCACCAAACTGTCACTTTCGTGAAACAAGGATGGCACACACATTACACTCACATAAACGCCCTTCATAACATTACATTGGATTGCAAACAAGGACAAGGACATCCACTCAGACACGGAACACCTATTGCTTAAAATCCAAATTTTGATTGATGAATCTCTACTGCACTTGAAAAATGAATCATTTTGTATTTCTCAATACTACTTAAGCATACAGTTTGATCTTGGTTTGATCATGACTCTTTTATGCACTGATGATGTTTTACCTAGGGGCATCTAAGCAGTTATGAATTTTATTTGATTGATTCACAATTGATAGTTGTTATGTCTTTCGAGCTACTCCATGACATATGTGCAAAGACAAAGAGTCACAAGGATGGGGGGCATAATATTTTCTTGGTTTTTTGCATATGGTGATTGTTCCAAATGATCCTATAAATTTCACCTAACTTGGATGTTTATGATAAGAGCTGCCACCATGAGTGGATAGTCGCATATATCTCGATCTTTGTTATGTGTAAACTATGGTGAGGTTGAAACAATTTCGTTGTCTATTTTCTAAACTTAGATTCTCACTAAGGTATACGAAGCATAATGTACCCAAGGATATGAATTTTCAAGGTCATTGCGGGTCCAATATCTTACCTTACACAGATTCTGATATAGTAAAAGGAAGGTGACTAATTTGTTATCTTGGCTTCTATGCCTTGATGCTTAAGTCTATTTCTGACATTACATCCAATAAAAATTGTATTCATACTTTCATAATATCAGTGGGTATTAGTGATTATTGTACTATTAGGTGGTATCTGTTCCAAGCAGAGCCCAATGATGATAAAAATGTTACAAATATCTGCAAATCAGTGACAAGTCCTAAAAGTCTGCATGTAGATGCATTTAGAGATTGCATGATTCATTTTTGAAAGAAACAAACGCATAAGGAATCTGAGCTCAAAATGATTTCAATTTTCTTCTAAATCCAAGTTAATCACATCAATTCAATATTACTAACATCCATATCGCTGCACATCCATAACATACATTTTGCATTCATAAAATGAGACAGAAGAAAAATACAAAAACAAAAATCATTTATACATTACATTTGTCTCTACATCCTAAGTGCATCCATACATTTTACTTGCATAAGAAAAACTCAAAAACATACATTGGCATATTCACATAGTATCATTTGAAACATATTATATCAGTGATAAATCCAAAACACATAAATTATGTCATCATCTAAACAATCTAACTCATCATGTGACCAAGATAAACATAATCACATGTGCAACAACATCTATCAAAGGAAAGAGGACTCATAAAACATGTCAGAATCCAACACAACTACATCAGATATATATATCAAAAATCATGGTACATATAAAAAATATGGCACAAGTCTACATAGAGAGTATCAGAGTATCAGGATGAATCATATATACATGTATAAATGTCATCGTACAAAATAATGATCTCAGAAGGATCCAAATATACAATATGATCTCAAAAATATATATGACAAAATCAACTCTGACTCGCCCCTCCTTGATCTGGAGGAGGCAGAGGTGATACAAATGGAACTGCTAGAGGTGGCATGACCCCTTTTGACTGTTGCACTAACCGTGAGAAAGATGTGGCTCTTTGCTTGTTTGGTACTGCAACATGATATAAGGCATAATAGTATGTCACTTTCTACGCCTGGTGTACTGTGGTATGCACCTATGTATCTCTCTCTACTCTGAGCCTCTCTAGCTATGTATCTCTATCAGCCAGCATAGCATTTGCTACTGTGATCCTGACATTTGCTGCGGTGAGCCTGGCCTCTAATGCAGTAATCCTGGCCCTAAGCAGCTCTCTCTCCTGCTCACACTGTGATAAGGGATCTCCATCCTTACCAGAACCCCTCTAGAATCCTGCCTTGAGGGCCTATCCTGCGACCTATCTTGTGGCCTGAGCTGCTGCATCTGCTGTCTTTGTTGTCTCTGCTGCTCCCCTATAAGTAAAGGCCCTAGATCCATCCTGGGAGAAACAAATCTCAAACGGGTACGCTGACCCTCTCCACTGGCCACTGGCCACCTCTCCAATCCCACCCACATCTCCACCACCCCTATCATATCCACCATCATCCCCATCATCTAGAGGAGGGCATCTACCATCTCGTCTACCATCCTGCCCACCATCTCGTCCTCTGTCCCTACCCCCAGCACCCCTATCTCTCTGTGCTCCTCCTCTACCTCTGGCAAGGCAATCACCAGGATCATAATCTACAGGGTCCTCAATACGAGGAATGGCCTCCTTAGGAATTGTAAACCGTGGAAATGGATGCTGGAGCATCTCTACTGCATATCCTTCCAAACAGCCTGCATCTGCAACATCAAGCCGAAGATCCCAATCAACTTCGACCATATCTTTGATCTCCTGGTGCGCGGTCTCATACCTCAACTGAGTGCCCCCACAATGGTGTCTCATCATGAATCTGAGCATATACTATCAAATCCTGACTCCTTCCCCGTTGTCGGCCAAATTGTCTCAATACACAAGTATGTAAGAAATGCTTTACGATGTATCTGGTTCGTCCGATCAGGTACCTACTCTGGAAGAAAAATGGAACCTGTCTCCCATTAGAGGCCCACTCCTCACAATCCAAGTATGACCGCCATACTACAATTGTTATATCATCAAAAAGATGCCGCTAGTTTTCTACCTTGCCCAGATGGGGCTGTTGTATCAAACCTGCATACATATACACATAAGACTGCTCAGGTGCTCGCTGCCTGTCTACAATGGGTTGTGTCACTGGGATGTGCTCCCAGGCCCAGATCTGTAGAATCAAGATCTCTATAGTCATGCTCCAGGTATAATGATAAACAGTCTCATGGAGATCCCTATACATGTGGGTAAGAATACAGCTGCCCCATGCAAATATCCCTCTATACATGACCATCTGCTCTAGCATATCCACCCATCCTACAAGAAATCTGTGTTGTCCTCTGTCTGGCATCAGGATGCCACCAATCAATCCCACCAATAATACAGATAGATGATCATAGTGATCGCACATGTAATCCCATGAAATATGTCTCCGAGCAATAATATCATCTGCAAAGAACCGACGAGCTGCACTAATGGCAACGATAGAAGTTGCCTCAAGATTCACCTCACGCCCCATAACTGGAACTCGCAGTATCTGCCATACGTCCTTTGGTGTGACTGTCATCTCCCCGATCAAGAGATGGAAGGTGTTGTGCTTTGAGTGCCATCTCTCGGCAAGAGCAGTCAACAACCCTCGATTTACCCCTATATCGGGTAAATCGATCAATGATCGTAATCCTACACGGGCCACTATGTCCCGCTCATCATCTGTTAGCTGTCGGACCAAGGCAAGAACACTCCTCAGATATGTCCCTCGAAATGCTACTGCCTCAAACTCAACCTATTTTACACAAAGATAGCCATTCACAAAGATAAATCAACACTCTCTCTATGACAACATTGCAGAAACATAATCAGCTAAGTGATTAAAGGTCTGTAGAAAGAAGATGGTTCACAGTTGACAAAAATCCCAAGTCTAAAAATGAGATGCGATCCTGGATATACATGGTGCGATCTCTTTTGCCAGATGCAATCCCGAAAAAATAGGATGCGATCGTGGAAATCCCAGATGCGACCCCAAAAATGGGGTACGATCCTAAAAGACAGGGTACAACATCAACCTAATTTCATATTCTAAACTGCAACATACAAATACAAAATGGGGCAAACAAGATGCGATCCAAGAAATACTGGATGCGATGCAGGAATCCAAGACAGCAGGGTGCAATCTGGGAAAAACCAGATGCGACACGGGTTCAATAGGGTGCGATCCGGAATCCCGGATTCGACCCAAAATTCAAAAGGCTATAAAAACTACCAGAAAGAATGAAAATAAAAATTACAAAATTCACGAGGTAGTTTTACGAGTACTTATCGGAGGTGCATAGTCGGCCAGGCGTTGATGTCGACAACTGAGCTCAAAATGATGCTTCTTGATCGGGACCACCATCTTCTCTGCAGAGCTCTAGAATTTACTATGGGTAAAAGTGAAAATGAATAGTAACAAAGTGGTTTTTGAGATATATATTGGCCTTTTGAGCTATTTAGGGGTTTTGAAACTCCTCCCAGGCAACTGAAACTCTATTTTTGTTCTCTTTTTGATCAATCAGGAACCAAATCGAAGGTGCCTAAGGCATTTTACGCAGTATAGTAAATTTTTTGTGACAACTCTTGAAAATACAGAATTGCTCCATCTGTTCTGAAAATCCATTTTCCAGGTTCTACATCGTCAACTCGCACATTAATCATCAACATCTTGGTCCAACATCATTTTATCAGTCCCACCACTCACATTTTCACGTAATTAACTTGGTTCTCATGTGTTTACTCTTAAACACACCCCCGTTTCTTCACTTCTTCTAATCCATTCTTTCTTGACCTAACCGTTCCATGCAAGTGATACATTCTTTCAATTGCGGGATTTTTCTCTTTTTCCTTCGATTTCATTCTCAAGGGGGCATGATCACACTAATCACACTATCATCAATCAAATTCTTGCTCAAAACAACATTAAAAATGACTTCATTATAAAAAAACTAAAGGCATGATGACTCCTTGACTAAGTCAGAACTTTTGGATCGAAGGCTTCGGTTCTCACAAGCTGGATATCCTATGTCTACATTTTCTTAGATTCTTATTAAGCTCCTGACAGCTTCATACTGACTTTCAGACGACAACCAAGTTTGGAATCAGTATTATCAATCTTTGGACGACAACCAAGTTTAGAATTGGTATTTTAAGGTCTTTGCTTATTGACCGTTGTTCGATCAAGTTCAAAGTCAATTCTATCAGTTTAGTTTAAACAAGTATGAGACTGATCTCATCAGGCATTTCGTTCGATCATGAGTGAAATTCTCAAACTTTCTGAAGTTAATATCAAAAACTTTCTTTGAATCAATGCGGTGCTCGCACACCAATTCAAAGAGGGACAAATGTAACCACCCTAATTTGGTCTACTCTGACCATAGACCCTATTTTCCCTAAGTGTGATCATACCCCCAATTATGTCCAGACAACTCTTCAATCGACTGACATAATTCATTCAAATTAGATTTAATCTCCTAAGTGATCTAATCACTAAATTTTATTAATCACCTAAGCCAATCAAATCAATTTTAATTCAAATCAAACATGACCAAGGTAATTAATTTAAAAGGAATTAAATAAATCCCTATTATATCTAATCACTTGCAAAAGTCTATCTTCTAGCCTAAATTAATCTAATTAATTGGCTATAGTCCTAATTAATTATCTAAAGCAATTAAAAACTTAAATAATTAATTTCCTATTTTTGAATGAATATATTAATTATAATTCATTTCATTAATATTCCCCTTAACCCTAACCTAACCTATCTCAATCACCTTAATCCTGGCTTCAAACCCATCCCAACCTATTCCCCCCATGCTAAGCCTAATCCTAATCCTAATCCTATCCTAACCCACTTCCTAATATTGTCACATTCCTAATTTTGTGACTAGGAATTCAACCCACTTGAGAAAGTCAACTTTCTCAAGCTTGACTCCCTCTAAGTTCACCTTCTCAAGCTTGGACTTACACCCCTCACCATGCCTCTTAATTGCTCTCATTAATGCATCATTAATGGAGACTCCTCAAGCCCATGCCTCATTTAATGCCTCTTACACCTCATTAATGGTTTTTACACCTCCATTAATGACCCTTGTCCCACTCTCTCTCTCATCATTTCTTCTATAAATAGAATGAGTTTTTGAGTTCAAATGACCCTTAATTTTCAGAGTTAAAAGCATTGTTATGCTGTTTAGATTATTTGTCAATCCATATTGCATCTTAGATTTGATATTATGCATTGTTATTATCTTCATTTTTAGAGTTAATATGCATGTTTCTTAACCATTTAGATTAGTTTTGATTCAAATCTTTCATTCTTAGGTTGTATATGTCACTGATTTGTGCATAATCTGAGGGCGTGATTATGACATTCTTCAAACTCCTCCTAGATAGGAAGCAATAGATCGGTTTTAGTGTTGAGCTCCAAACCCTTGCTTTTTATAAGTTTTCACTAATATAATGATATATTGAAGTGTCGTGTTGCAGATAACAGGTCCACTAATTCACACACACTATCCATTACAAACATCACATGAACCTATTGGTAGTGAAGCCTAATTTTCTTCACAATTCAAAGATTTTGTTAACTCTTGTTTGGATTTCTTCAAGTACCTTTGTTGCTCAAACAACATCATTTGCTAGATGACCTACTGATTGACCTCATGCTACACAATTATATTCAACAAATACATTAACTTTTCTTTAATTGACCCTTCTGCGTACCTTTTGCACAACAAAGTTTGATTGCTAGTATTGTAAATAATTGTAGTGTACAATGAAGGAAGTGAACTTACGAGAAGATCTCAACTATTGATTTATTTATACTATAACATACTATAACTTATTATCTCTATTCCTTCTATTGGTATCCTCCAATATATTATTTAATATATATTTCACTATTGACATAACTATTGCACCTCCTTGTAATAAAAGTATTAATAATGACAATCAATTCCTACCATTTTAAACAACACTTTTTTTTTACAATTTTTACAATAAATTTCCTCTATTGTTCCAAATTGCAACTTTAAAATGTACTAGTTCATTTTATGCTTGATATGGTTTTACTATTATAAAACTCAACTTCGATTCCTAAATCAAAATAATATTAATATCTTTATTTAGTTTTTTAAATGATGTTGAAAAGTACATTTTTATAGAACCCACTAAAATTTCTGAGCTTCTGTCACTGTAGACATTGAAACACAGATATTAAAGATTGTAAGCACAAAACAAACCCTGCTCCGTCAATTTCAAAACCCTTTAAACCCTAGCCAAGCGTGGTCAATGGCGTCCCGTCGTGGAGCATTTTCATTTACAAGGAATGCGAGGTCTGCATTTAACTCATTCAGAAATTCTTCTTCTACTGCATCTCAAACAACGAGGGCTGCTCGTAGAACAAAAAATCTGTTCGAAAATGGCAGCGGAAATACAACCAGGCGAAGATTTGCAGAAACTATGATCCCCCTGCACAATGCGGTTGCATCTGCAAAACTCGTCACCCAGCTAAGCGTCAGCTCCCGGAGTTCTCGTGCGCTCTCTCTTGGTACCCTATCATGTTCGTTTTCGTTGAGAATAAAATAAAAATGTTAGGTTCGCTCATTTTTGTTTTTGAAGATTAAGTTGATAATATTCTTTGTGGGCTAGGCTAAGAACGAGCTGGTATAGGGGATTCATTCTCCTCTAAGCATACTTCATTTGATACGTCGGAAAATCCTAATAGAATTTGTTTTTCTTTGAAAATGTTGTATTGCCTTGTAAAATTTGGCCAAGGATTCTTTGTTTGATATGCTAGATGAATCTTTGTAAAATTTGAATAAGCATTCTGTATAAAATGTAAACTATATTTAATCGCACTTCAGAACATTTCTCATGGACAGTCATGTTTCATGCAAAAGACACATCCATTCACACATGTCATCTCATAAAAATCTTTGGATATATAAGTTTAACTTTAGATACGGAGTAAATGTATTCCAAACTCTCATGTATAAGAATTGGTATCAGAGCCATATTACCTTTTTACATATGTAACTGACTCATGCAGCAGCTGAATCCTGATATAAATATCAGCCCGTTTCAAAAGTTGGACTAAAAACCATATAAAATACGTCCAAACCACTTTGGCCCAGACAGATGAAGATATGACGTATTCAAGATTTTTTTGAAGGATTTAAAGAGTTTGCATTTTCCCAAATGCCTTGGAAAAAGTTAAACGAGTGGAAAATTGGAAGTGCTAGCATTGGATAGAAAGCCTGCAAAGAGTTGCAAAATTTCTACTTTTCATTATAAGCACATTAATAAGATATACGAATCTATGCAACAGCAAGTAATCAAGAATGAGGAACTACGTCTTGATCAAACCTTTAAAACATGCTTCAGGAGCAATCTTCTATAATCCTGTATAGAGAAAGTAACATTCGAGGAAAAAGATATATCCCAACCAATTTAATTGTATCCAAGCTTTTTAACTTGAGTCTTGAACCTTGGCTTAAATGTTAAGTTGCTGGTTAGGGTTTGGGTTTGAGAACTTGGTTTGCCGGTACGACAAAATATTGAAATGGGGTTTGGGTTCGTTAGTACAAAAACGCTCTAATATATATATATATATATATATAGGTTCGTTAGTGTGTGTGTGTGTGTATCTATCTATCTATATATATGCAGCCTGGAAGCATGAATTATGATTAGAATGTCGCTGAAATGATGATCGATTGAGCTTTAAAAAAGATTAAAAGCAAATTTTCTAAATCCAAAACAAAAGAATAAAATAGAACATTCTAAATAAGAACTAACTACGAAATGGAAAGATCCTAACTGAATGACCATTATAGGAACATTACATAATTACGTTAACACCCTCCCTTAATGGTCATTCTACTAACTACCCTACAAAAGATTGACATAATTTGCTGGTCATTTGACCATGAATGCATAGAAGGCTGCCCCCTTCTCTTCAAAATGCTCTGCAACATGAGCTTAATGTTGAGATCCTCCTTGGCGCTGCAAAACTATCCCTTCCTTTACCATAATGCTTCCAAGATGATGTGCGGTAACAAAGCTATCCCTCACTTTATTGAGAGACACCAAGATCAACTTCTCAAAAACTTCAATTTTTGTTAATAAAAAAATTGGGGAAAAACTTAGAAACCACAATTTTGCCAAAAATCGTCTAAAGAAGCTGCTATAAAACAGCAACATGATTTTTTGAAAAAATCATCAAACCTTTGTTGCAATGCTGAGATCACACATGGTTTTGTGAAAAAACTCCAGTACATTTGAGTACATTTGTAGGAATATTGTTCACCCTAGAAACCCTAGGTGCGACCCAAAACAATTTGCAAGAAACCATGATTTATGTAAAGAAATTGTCAAAACATTTGGTCAAAGACGGAGAGCCACAATTTTGTTTAAAAATTGTCAAAAACCTTCGTCTTGAAAAACGGTAAATGTTAATGTTTAATACCAGAATTAAGATAGCAGCAAAACAACAAAAATGATGAACAAATATACACAAAGTTTACCCTGGGAAAACTCTCCTCGAGGGAAAAACCCAGCCACACCCAATAAATATCACTTTATTAAAAATGAAGATAGTCTCAATATTACAACTCTCAAACTGAGACTATATCAAGAGCTTCACCATACTCACAAATAGTGACTATAAAATAAATACACCTCATTCACATAAAACTCAAATCATCTATATATGTCATATACTAAACAATTATATTAATCCTGCAACCAGCCCCTTCACACGAAAAAGACTCTAATAGATGATACTAACAATACCCGATGATACTATCAATATATGATGAATCATCAAGTGGCCACACTTTTGGCTGTTCTAACATTCTATTCATAAAAATATTCTACTTGAAATAGTCTCGGCTACCATACAGAAGACGGATACAACCCGTTCCATCTGCCGTTACCAAGACAGTGACACTTCATGTGTTGTCTAACACGCTACATCTCCATCTGCCGTTACGCAACGGTGGCTCTTCAATGTGCCAACGCACTCATCCTATTCAATGTGCCAATAGACTCCATAAGCCACACAATTATGAGGCTCTTTGTGTGCCAGCAACCACATACGCATATGACCTTTCGTCTGCTGCTGTTGAGGACTCTTCGTAGTCTTCAAAAGATGTGACTCTTCAAATAGAAAATGGTTTAGCATTGTAGACTCTTCGCAGTCTAAGTCACCCGACCATAAGGAAGAAATAAACATTGCAGAGAATAGGCAACACATTTACACAACCTGTATGCTGAAAAATACATTTCAGGTAAGTAGATATCTCTTGTAGCTATCAAACTTCAACACTCCCTCTTAGCAAAGCAGATATCTTTTCCAAATACTCAAGTCATGGAATCTCTCAACATGACACTCACAATGGCTTCACCCACTTGTGAGAAAAAACAAAATCTATCACAGAGTTTCTTAGTGTGATAGCATCATGGAGTCACTCAACATGATGTTCACCGTGGCTACTCCCATGTGTGAAATAAATGTAAACATGAGCTCTCATCACGGAGTCACTCAACGTGATGTTGTCATGGAGTCTCTCTACATGACATCCACTATGGCTACTCCCGTGAGTGGAAAGAGCCATGCCTCCGTCTTAGAGGCAAACAAGGGCTTTCACCTTAAATTTCTCCGTCTCAGAGAAAAATACATTACAAAGGCTTTCACCTCAAATTTCCCCGTCTTTGAGAAAAAAGCATTACAAGGGCTTTCACCTCAAATTTCTCTGTCTCAGAGAAAAATGCATTACAAGGACTTTCACCTCAAATTTCCGTCTCAGAGAAAAATGCATTACAAGGGCTTTCACCTCAAATTTCTCCGTCTTAGAGAAAAATGAATTTCAAGGACTTTCACCTCATATTTCTCTCTCAGTAAGAAATATGCATTTTAGCACATAATAAGACCAATTGAATGCTGAGACTTCCTCTTAGCAAAGACTCCCTCTCAGCAAGGGCAACATTCTCACAGCTTTGATTACAATTGGCTCTAATTTTTGACCAAACAAAGAGCTTTCAAAGCCACATTGCTTCTCGAGCTTGTCGATCCTCTACAAAGTACTTGACACTCTCCATCTACCGCTCAAGCTCCCTCTGAGTCTCTAACCTGATATAGAGAAAGAGTTGTTAAATTTTAATGTCAGATCTAACAGTTAGTTAGTTATCAGATTTAAATAAACTGGAAATACAAATGAAACATTTGAACACAATCACAACACAAGAGTACCCTAGGAAAACCTCCCTTGTGGAGGTGAAAAAACCCAGCAATGAAAATTAGATATAAGAGTGAAGAATAATACAACTCACAGTATGAATTTACTGAGGATACTGGAAATACAAATGAAACATTTGAACACAATCACAACACAAGAGTACCCTGGGAAAA
>MU223621.1:2123141-2133456 GCA_018584345.1 Thuja plicata
TTTAGACTTTTATTTTATTGTATTTATAAATACAATAGCTCGAAATATATTAAGTTAAATTAAAGATATAACTTAATAATTTAACTCACAATTATTTATTTAATTTTCCTAATTAAATAAATAATCATTTCATAAATAATATTTAATTCTCCAATATATATATTTATTTAATACTCCAAATTAAGTAAACAATTAATCCATATATATTATTTAATTCCCACTTAAATAATAAATCATTTATTTAATTGTCCAATTAAATAAATGATTAATCCATTAATTAATTTTCCTTAATTTAAATAATTAAAATAATGTGAGCTAGAATTCGATCTAGCTACTAAACATTAACAAGAGTCGCTACAAAGTGTTTGCACACTCGAACCAGTCAACATATTGGACATGCTTTGCCCAATGCAAAGAAAGAACCCACAGATTGCAGTCATATCCAAATACAAGCCCATTGTCTGTAAATTCTTGCCCAAAACTCACGCAAGATGAATATTCAGTGCCTCTGTTGATGAGAGCTGACTTCCATCTTCAACATCTGATACAGTAGTAAACACGACACAAATGCCCAATGTGATGACTCTCTTGATTCTGGCAAGGTTTCCTTAATAATGCTGGCTCAATAAGTCTGGAATTATACCACTGTAGTGACTCTGCACACATAATTTCCAATTACAACATTAGAAAGTCTGGGCGATAACTATTAAAACATCAACCATAATCTCGACATGGACCTATAATACTCAAATAAAATATCCCAAATTAAAATGTAAACTCTCACAATAGTCATAATATTAGATTTGATAAAAGGACTTATTTGTAAAAGAGATCCGATATACTGGAACAGAGGAATTGGATACAACCCTTTGTTGCAGAAGTAATGATTGAAAATACTGAAATGTTTCATGCCCAGTCTTCTGTCGGTGACTTTCGGCATTCCACTCAAACATATCAGTTTCCACAGACTCAAAAGGCTGCTCCAAACCTTAACAGTGCTGTACCAATCAGTTCTGAAGCTAAATCAAACCCAGATAAGCCTTCTGATTACCTCCACTACTTGATATAAACACCATTTACACCCAGCAACAAATATTCTTTCCACCCGGTGCCATGAAGTGTTGTTTTAATATATATTTAAATTCTGAAGCAGATCAAACATCCCCAAAACGACCCAGAAATACTTGTTGCCACAGAAAATGTTGTCTGCATCAATCTTCTAAGAGACGCGTGTCACTGGAATGGAAGCCCATTGTGCGAGTTACGGGAAGAGTCAATCTCAGAGTATTTGTGATGAAGACTTTTCAAGAACCCGATAGAAATCAATCTCCAGAAGACCAAAAGAATGAAGGTGCATCAATTTCATTGACCTTTCATGAGTAACGCTCCAACAATGATGACAAGTATAGAAAATATTTCGGTTTGCAATAGATTCACGTCTCAGCAGACACTCCTTATGGTATTCCACATGCAAAATACCTGAAGGTGTGAAGCAACATTTGGTATGCAAGTCTCTCGTGCCAGTATGGTCTGGAGTAGTTAAACACTTCCGAGTCCTTACAATTCACATCAGAACGGATAAGACAAACATGGGATTGCATTTGCTGTTGCTCCAGCGTTTCTATTCAACCGTTTGGAAATCACAAGAACTCATCACTGTCAACCTTCAATCATCCAACTTGCAACTGGGAACCCATAAAGTGAAAACCGATCTCTGTATAGAAATCCCTTATTCGCTGTTATCCACCCGACTCTGATACCATGTTAATGTTTTATACCAGAATTAAGATAAGCAGCAAAACAACAAAAATGATGAACAGATAGACACAAAGATTACCCTGGGAAAACCCTCCTTCTCGAGGGTAAAACCCAGCCACACCCAAGAAATATCACTTCATTAAAAATGAAGATGTCTCAATATTACATTGCTCTCAAACTGAGACTATATCAAGAACTTCACCATACTCACAAATTGTGTCTATAAAATAAATACACCTCAATCACATAAAACTCAATCATATATATATGTCATATACTAATCAATTATATTAATCCTGCAACCAACCCCTTCACACAATAGGACTCTAACAGATGATACTAACATTACCCGTTGATACTACCAATACATGATGAATCATCAAGTGGCCACACTTTTGGTTGGTTAGACTTTTGGTTGTTCTAACCAAAGTAACGAGAGTCGGAATTGGCAAGGCCGAATCGAATCGCGAATTGGCCACGAGTCGGCAAATTTAAAAAACCCTTGAAATTTAGAGATTTTAACAATTTAAAACTTATTTCATGCACCCTTTATTGAATATAACTTAAAGACACTATAACATCATCAAATAGAAACTAACATACATAAACAAGGAACATAAATGATAAATATTAAATCCATTACATACGTTACGTTTGAAATTTTGTTCTTCGAGGAAAGTCTTCGGTATATTTCTAACATTCATCTTTTTTACCCATTGTGGAAAATGAAAGTTAAGGTTGCTGCAATAAGAAAATTCAAGTAAAACCTCAAAGTTTCAAACTAATAAACAAAACAACAAAGCCTACTTTACAATTTAGTAAAACTAAAAAACATTCAAGATTTGCAAATGAAAACTAAAACAATTTAACGAAAAATGAATAATACACTAACATACAAAAAAAAATCAACACTTACTTCTTGCAAATGAGTTGAGGATTGTTGCTATTGTCTCCTTAATGCTCCCAATGCATTCTTATGGCCTCCCCAAATGGATTTTTGATCTCTTTGGTGCTCTTCCTTCTTGCTGGTTGCAATCCTATGGTTTTTCTTTTCTCTTCTTCTCTGTCACTTTTCCTCTCTTCTACTCATGCTAAACAATTAGAAGGCCCTTTAGGGTTAAAACAAAGAGGAAATGCAAAAAATAAACATTAAAAAAAGATGTGTTTTAAAAAAAATTTGACTTGAATTTTTATCAAGCCATGCGGGCCGATTTTTTGCTTCCATGCAGGCGATTTTTTGGATGAATCGCTGAATCGGCGGTTCATGGCGATGAAATCGCCGATCTAGTTCAATGATTCAAAAAAAATCGGGAAGCCCGAAGCGAATCACCAAACCGGCGATTCATACGATTTTTGGGCGATTCTCATTACTTTGGTTCTAACATCTTGTTCAAAAAAATATTCTACTTGAAATAGTCTGGGCTACCATACAAAAGACTGATACAACCCGTCCCATCTGCCGTTACCAAGATAGTGACACTTCATGTGCCGACTAACACGCTACATCTCCGTCTGCTGTTACACAACAATGGCTCTTCAATGTGCCAACACACTCATCCTATTCAATGTGCCAACGGACTCCATCAGCCACGCAATCATGTGGCTCTTCGTGTGCTAGCAGCCACATACGCATATGACCTTTCGTCTGCTGCCGTTGAGGACTCTTTGTAGTCTTCAAAAGACGTGACTCTTCAAATAGAAACCGGTTCAGCATTGTAGACTCTTCGCAGTCTAAGTCACCTGACCATAAGGAAGAAATAGACATCACATTTACACAACCTGTACGCTGAAAAATACATTTCAGGTAAGTAGATATCTCCTGCAGCTATCAAACTTCAACAGTAAAAACCCACAATTTTCAAAAAATGTTTAAAAACCAGCAATCCCATGACAAAGAAAACCATGATTTTTAGGAAAAAATTGAGCAAAACCTTCATAGATCAGAAAAATTACAAATTTTGGGAGAAAAAGTGCAAAACCCTACACTGGTCATGAAAACCATTGTTGTGTGGTACTGCAGCACTGAAAAAATCCATTGCATGAACAAAAAAACCTTTTCTTCGCACCAGTAATAAGACCCATGCTTTTTGATGAAAAAATTGCAAAAAGCACCTTGCAGATCTAAAAAGAAATCTGCAGAAACCATGATTTTTGTTCTTGAAAAATCGCCAAAAAATAGTAAAAGGCTACAATTTTTGCTGGAGCAGAAATCCAATAAAAAAACCCTCATTTAAAAAAATTTGATTTTGTTGAAGGAAAAAATCGATCAAAAAACCCTCGATGTAGATGCAAGTGTGAAGAACCCATGCCCACGCCCAACCTTCGCCTGGTAAAAAGAAAACGTAGCAGGTCGCGAATGAACACAAATCCTAGACATTGCATTTGCAGAAACAAACTTCCATCACATGGTAAATGAAACTCTTAAACAAAAAAACTTCACTCAATTTTTCAGAAAAAAATCGCTAAAACTCTTAAAGAAAACCATGATTGTCAGAAAAATAAGAAACTCCTTCAGAAACCCTTAATCTGAGAAAACATGAACTCAGACCTTGATTTGAGTTTTATCAGAAAAAACTTCAAGTCTATAAAAAATGGGTAAAAAATCTTCTACAAATTTCGAAGAAATTTCTAGGATACCTCATGTTTTTCATAAAAAATAATTTAAAAACTTCTGAAAATAAATTCCAAGCATTGCAACTTCGAATTTTTGAAAATTTGCCAAAACGCTAACCTATATGGGTTCTGACACCATGAAATTATAATCAATTGATATTCAATAATTGCAAAGGAGAGAAATTTTTCTTAAATAGAGATTACAAGCAAGGTTTCTAAAACAGAAACAAAAGACAAAAAAGAAACATTCTAAATAAGAACTAACTAGGAAACGGAAAGATCCTAACTGAATGAACATTATAAAAACATTACATAATTACTTTAACAGTCACAGTGTCATATAAACAACAAAATATCATAAACTTGTAATCATAGCATCATTAAATTTCTTTCAAGGTTCATTTTATAACAACTAAACAAATTGTTCCTTGGAACAAGGTTATTGCCCTTGCCATGCCTTGTCTTCAACTGAGTCCTCTATTTGCAAATCTATGGTCATTTAGAAAGACAAACAATATAGGGCTGGAATCTGAAGCCTTAGCCGATGAAGACACCTTAAGTTTAGGGCTTGTAGCTCACTAGACCGGCACTTTCAGCTCCAGATTTCAGTAACAGGTTCCTCTGCATCTCATTTCCATAATTAGACTTCCGTGTTTGCATTTTTGTCTTTTTATTGATGAAAATTGTCAATTTTGCACCTTTTTATCTAGTAATACATATTTACATCCAATCAAATTAAAAAAAAGGAAATAATTATACATAGCATTGAGCTTTTCTTTGGGACTGAAGTTGGGGCTTGTTGACTATTCCCTCCAATGAGTGAGTGATTTGTGAGTTGAGATCTTAGTTTATGGGATCCAAGTTCACTACACATTTCATTTTGGTGAACCTGACATGTCTTACACTTGCATATTTTGATTTTCTTATTTCAAAGAATAAATCTGAGTTATTTTCATGAAATTCTTATATTTAGATGCATTCATTTCTCAAAACTATTGCTTATGTGCTTGCGTTGGATGTTGCTGCCTATTTCCTCCAATGAATGATAGTGATATGGGAGTTAAGATTTTAGTTTATGTGACCCAAGTTAACTAAACATTTCATTTGGTGAACCTGACATGTCTTATATTTGCATATTTTGATTTTCTGATTTTGGAGTATAAATTTGAGTTATTTCATGAAACTTTCAGATTTAGATGCATTCGTTTCTCAAATCTATTGGCTATGTGCTCGCATTGCTTAATAAAATCTTTGCTATCTCATTTTTATTATTTAAAAAATAAAATTTATTTCTTTGAATATCTCATTGTATGCTTAAGTAGTTGTTATTGCAATGAAGCCATTTCATGGATGTGAGTTTCTCAGCTCTTCATATGACCCTCCATCCTCCTCCTAATTATCCTTCTATCCATAAGGACATTTTGAGCATTGGTCATCTAGCATAACACAAGTTGCTAGTATGGTTGTTGCTAGGCATTGATTACCTACAAAAACTAAGTTTGCTAGTGTGATTGTTTTGTTGCAATACAATGAATAATCCATCATAACACACCTTGTTGGCTAGTGGAATTCATGCCTTCTCCATGGCATTCATGGACCCTTTTCTCATCAATTAGTTTATGCTCTCGTCTTTTTCTAGAAGTCTACTTGTGCTTATTCTAAGCTTTTGTCTCCTCATCACAAAGTACCACAACATCATCATCTTTTTGTTGTAAGACACCATACATCCTTTATCATTGTCCACATCAACATCTTCATGATGTTCAAAATCTCATTGTACGACCCTTCAAGAGACATTTTGCATGCATTGGACGGTGGCTTGGTTGCATCATCAAACAAACATTTTCTAGCTTTGTCAACATTAATTTTTGCCTCTAAAAAAATCATGAAAATGATGTGGGCCATAAAGGTTTGTGTGGTTTTAAGGGTCTTAATTTGGGGTTGAGGTCCCAAGTGCTACCTCAGGACCCTGTGAGGAACACTGACCCTTGATTCCACTAGGGGCGTGGTCCCCAAACCCCCACAAGGGGCACTACCCCTTGACCTTGTTGTGCACATCGCTCCCATACCACCATTGCACTCATTTGATTTGCAAAGTACCTTCCATGTCTGAGTTTACAAAGTACACTTTCAAGTTTGCCTACAAGTCTGCATCTCCAATATTGTCATCAATTTGGAAAGAATTTTCTAGTGTTACTTGTTCGAAAGACAACATTATCTTTGTTCCGTTTTTTTTTGGGGGGCGGGGGGGGTGATGATGTAGTCAGTGTACAATGCTTATTATTATGTTTTGATAATATTGGTTATCCGATTATGTATATTGATTGTTTGTTTGCTAGTTATAAGTGTTTGGTGGGTTGACAGTTGTATTCCCTTGGCAATCGTTAGGTATTTAAAATAGATTGTGTATCATCAAAGAAAGTAGTATGATCTAGTTGGACCGACTTTGATCTTTGGCTGACCATCTTTGGTCTTGTTTTGTAATAATTTCATGTGCGAATAAAGATATTATTTACTCCAAATCTGGTATGCATTGTTATATCTATTATTAATTCATGTAATTATTTTATCGGATAGAGCAATAATAAGGGTCAAGAAATGAAGTCCTTATTACCATGCCCAAATTTAGGCCTCTGAGGCGAAATGGATTGGCATGATGCATTCAATCTTTTTTAATTGTATCACCTTCTTTCTAACCAAACTCCAAAAGTTCAAACCCTTCAAAAATGTGGGTGCTGAGGGCATCCAGTGCTTAATAGGCTGTAACAAAATGAGAATGAAATGGATATTCCTTGAAGAATGAGTGCTCCCGAGCCTGCCCTAATTGATTCATTGTTAGTTTACTTAAATAAAATTTAAATCTGGTCATCTAATTGTATTATTTTGGTATTTTAAGTGTCTATTTGCTGATTGACTTTGATTGGCAAGATTCACAAATCCTAGTGACATTGTCATAAGCTCACCATGACTTGTAAGCATTTTGGCCGATTTGCTTAAGGATTAGACACGTATTTGAGTTGCTTATGAGTCTTGTAACTGTGGCTCAAAAAATTGAAGGGAAAAATTTCAAATGATAGAACTTGGTTTAAGTTCTTGTCTACAAAGAGCTCCTTTATTATAATTTGAGGCATTCACTTCAATTTCATAAGTTTGTTTTATATGTGTAATTTTTAATATTGAGGTCATAAAAAATACATTGTTCTTTGCCAATTAGAAAGTGTTGTTGGAGAATGTTAGAGCATATAATGGAGAGGCAAGTCAATCTTAAAGGAACAATGATTGGCATTTGTTGAGCTGCCTGAACAAAGCTCCTCACTTGACGAATGCTAATGGGCCTTGGCCAATTGACAACATCTTCAATCTATTTGGGAATGGTAGAGGGATTTGAGTTGTTATATTACTATTAAGATTTAACTGTGTAGTTTATGAGTCAAACTCAATGCCCCATGCTTCATAAGTAATGGTTCACAAGAACCCATCTCTCTTGAGAATGAATGGAACACTTAGCACTCGTTGCATCTAGGTTACGCTCACAGAGGTTGACCTCCCGAGAAGTCTTGGTGCTTCACCTCAATGAGCATCACCTAGATGCAATGAGTGCTAAGTGTTCCATTCTTTCTCATGAGAGATGGGTTCTTGTGAACTTTTACTTCTGAAGCATGGGTCATTGAGTTTGACTCGTAAACTACACTGCTAAATCTTGATAACAATATCATAATATGACTTGCTATGGAAAATATCTCCTACTTATCAAAGAGATTTGAAATCGAGTCATGCTTGTACAAGTTTTTTCACCAATCTCTTGAACAACTCTTCAATTGTTTTTGGTCAAAAAATGGCAGAGATAAACTGAAGCTGGAATAATATTGCACAAAATAGTATGTGCTTCTTCCTCTTTTCAATCAAATACATTACATATTTATAGGATCATTATACCCTATTATTTAGGAAACTCCCACAACCAACTTTCCTAAATACATTGAGTTGTTTTAGTAACTCAATGCAAACACATCCACACCAGTAATACAATAACCTATATAACAAATAATGACAATGTTGGAATTGGTTCTATTGTTGTTGTTGGCATTCATGTTTTGTCACTGATGTCAACATATGTTTCTATGAGACTGAACAAACTGGTTATTACTGTTGCCCAGTTGACTGACATAAGTGTACGGGTACTATACGGATGATTTAGAGCGTGCAAAGATAGGGATGTGTTGTGATCTTATGTCTAAGATTGCATGGCTAGATGTTACAGATAGAGAAAGATACAGTGGTTCTACTGATGACTGGATATTGGTCCGTGATAGAGAAGTGTGATAGAGTTAGTCTTTGAGTTTTGAGGATAACCTGCGTGGACATGGATTCAGGTTGTGCGAGCTTGAGGGATGACAAAAGACATGTTGAAGACTGTTTGTTATGATTCTTGGGTCGCCAGACTCTTGGTGACGTCATCTGTGGCGTGTGCTCTGGAGGAAACCTATTTTAGGCCGACTTCAGTGGTGAAGCGTGTATTATGGATTGCGAGCATGGATTACGGGTCTTACATTATATTTGATGGATTATATTTGATGTTTACTTGTTTTAGGTACCGTATGTATCTTAGCAAGGGGTTATGTAATCATTTGTATACTGGGAAAGCCTAATTGGCCAACCTAATTAATTATTGTAATAGGGTATATAGGAGAGATCTTTTCTTGTTGAAAAGAGAGTGTGAAGTGGAAAAATATTTTTGGAAGCTGCGAGCTTGTGTCTGCTGGATGTAGAGCAGAGATTGTGATTGTGATACTTCATTGGAACTGACCAAGCAAAGACAATTGCTTTTAGACAATTCATTGGATTGTATATCTCATATACATTTGTAATTCAGACAGTGAGTCCTGAAGGTGGATTTAACCTTCTTTAGGCAATGTGCCTGGGCAGTGAGCGTACTGCTACTCTTGACTCCTAATAGGGTCTGTCCTCTAATAGGGACTATGTACTCTAATGCATCAATAAGCTTCTAACAGGGCTAAATCTTTTAACAGGGGTGCTATACTCTCAGTACATTATTTGTGGGTGCTGATTCCCACTGGGGTTTTACCTTTAACAGGGTTTCCTCGACAACAAAAGATTGTGTTATGGTATTTGCATTTACTGTGTTATCATTTGGGTTAAAGTTTTGGTTTATAAAGTTGAAAGTGTAATAATTTGTCTCACAACTGATTCACCCCCCCTCTCAGTTGTGTTGGTGGACTATTATTCCTAACAGACAAACCTACCAAAACTATTATTTTATGCATCCTATGATGCAATATTTCCAACATTTTTCACGTCTTGTCACATCTTGAGTTTTGTAGTTTCATTTTCATGTTAGTCTTAATTCTTGCTATTAGTAAAAACAAGTCCTATTTTCCTACAATCCACTATATTTTGGTTGACTTTAAAAATAATTATTTTTAACAGAGCTATTGAATTATTATCTTGATTTGGTTTTATAGGATATATTAGATATTCAATTATTTGTATGCAACCCAATTCAATGAAGCTTACCAAGTTAGCGTAATCCATGAAATAACGATCATTATTATGGTTTTCAACAGGTAATAAGCTAAGTTATCAGTTTTGGCAACAAAACTTGGTACGACTATATGAAACTTTTTTCCCCTTGGGTTCAAGTTTGGAAATATCACACACACATGTAAAACTTTATAATATAAAACAATGATACTAATAATTGCCAATAATAAAATTATTTAATGAATTATAATTTGCAAAAATGAAAGTACTCGTAAGTTCGTAATTCAACGATTTGTCAAATGCCAATACACAATGAAAATTGTTAAGTTTTAGGATAGCTGCAAATGTAATAGCACTCTATTTTGTATGTGTTTTCCAAATGCAACAATCTCTCTTTCATTTATATTAGGAATGAGGCTAGGAGAGACATGTCCCTTCATGG
>MU223621.1:2141093-2176655 GCA_018584345.1 Thuja plicata
TACTTAGCATGTTACAATATGGTGTGAAGAACTCGTAATATTCCATTTGCCAATGAAAGAGGCCAATCATTGAATCTCCATCATCCCCAGAACATTCTTCCAACTCCAAAACCCCTTCGTCATTGGGCTCCATTCTTCTTTGCCCTCTGTCTTCTCCCAATTGCTCTCCTTCGGATTCTGAGTCCGAAGATGCTAACTCCTCGCTCACCATTTGCATGCGGAGGTCAATCACGTACTTCCTCTCGACAATCTCCATGGTAAGTGTGTTCCACTTCCAGATGTGGTTCACCTTCTCCGAGGTGAGCCACCCTCGTCCCAAAATGGCCTCATACGCCTTTTTCTTTAGTGGGATCACCACAAAGTCGAGTACGAAGGGCTGTTATTCAATCATCACGCGTTGAGCCATGAGGGTTCCGATGGGTTTGATGCCGTGCTGGTCCGCTCCCAACAAGTTGAAGGTTGGAGGCCACAGCGTGGGTTTCACCAACTTTTTCCATGTCTCCTTCGGAAGTACATTTACTCCGGACCCACCATCTACAATGGTGTCTGTGAGAGTGGTGCCAAGGATACCCATCTTGAAGACTGCCGGGTACCTCCTGTTGTTTACAACAAGTATCATCGGGTCAATTGCAGACCCTCTGGGGATGTCCGTACGTGTGGTATTTGGCTGCGTGGCCAAGTTCCCCAACAGTGTCGTTCCAAAGTGAGGCATGGTGTGAAGGAGGTCTTGGAGTTTCACCGGTACCTCTAAATGTAACAGTTGTCTCAGAATGTTGTTCTGCCTCCCTCCGGTTCGAGGTGGTGGCCATCTCCCATGTTTCTTTTTGTGCCTTCATCGCCTTCTCTATTTCTTCCTTAGCCTCCCGTGCTCGTTGTTTTTCTATTCGAGGGTCTGGATATGTGGCTTGCTTTGCTTGCCCTCGGGTGATGGTTAGTACCGTACTCGTGCTTCCATCTATGTCTAGCCAATTAATGCCAGATTTCGGGCAGTTGGCATGCTCGTGGTTGCCAGGACCACACCAGCGGCATAGCTTTTGCGGGGTGTCGCCCTTGTCACAGTCCTTTGCAAAGTGGCCCCTTTGATTGCAAGCTCGACATTGGATCACCGACCGACCCTTGGAGTCATATTGTATTCGACTCCTTGTGTTGGTGTTGCTGTTGTTGTTACTGCCCCTTCCGCCACCGCGTTGGTTGCCTCCGTACCTGCCCGATGTAGATGGTTGCTCTTGGGTAAATAGCACTTGCTGATTCCTCACTTTCATGTTGTATGGGCATTCCTTGGTGGAATGGCACATGATCTTGCAAATGTCACACAATGCATTTTTGGGACACGATCCCTTCGTATGGCCGCTCTCCTTGCAGTCCGTACACCACATGTCATCTTCCCCCTTGCTGGTACCCCCTTTCATGGTCTTGAACCCCATCATTCTCTCCATGTCCTTTTGGAGTGCCATGACTTTTTTCTTCGACTCGCCATCACTGCTACTATCATTGTCCGCAATGTCATCTTCGTCGGAAGAAGACTTGCTTCTTTTCTTTTTGGAGGTCTTCTGTTCGCTCTCCAAGTCCATCGCCTGGTTATAGGCATCTTCGTATGAGGTGGGGGGCACTATCTTCATTTTCCTTCGTAGGTTCGGTTTCAAGCCCTCCACGAACCATCTTTTCTTCAGACCATCTGCTGGCTGGCTCTCCATTTTTTCGACTAACTCCTTCAGTCGGCGGCTGTAGGCCCGCACAGTCTCCTTCTTGCCTTGTTTGGTACCGTATATCTCGGAAACAATTTCATTGTCATCCCTTAGGAGTCGAAACTCCTTCTGGAATTCTTTCTTGAATTCGTCCCAAGTGGTCACCTTTGTTTTGTCCACATCGGAGTACCAGTCGATGGCTACCCCTCTGAGTGTGGCGGGAAACTGTTTCACCCATTCTGCTTGGTCGGCGACTCCATTCGCAGACCAGATTGTCTTACACGTACGACAATGTTGTACTGGATCTTCCTTTCCTTCTCTGTGGAATTTCGGTAGCTTCTCTTTGTTAGTCGCCATGTTTACTTTTCTAGGTGCCGACTGTGTTTGTAGCACCGATTGTGTTACAGGTTGGGATGGTACTGCCGACGTCGGTACCCGGAAAATGTTTGGTACCGTACAACTTGATGTCCCCGAACTACTGGCCTGGTGGGCTATTGCGACCCTCGTGCCCCTCGGTCACTTCGATACTCGCGGCGGCGGCGGTGTCCTGAGCCTCCCTCCGTGGGGCTTCCTCTTCTTCCTTCCTTCGGGCTTCTCTTGCTTCCGTTCGTGGGGTTAATGTTAAGGACCCGAACAAGCTCCTTGTTTCCTCTAGGTGGTCCTCGTCACTTCTCCCGGCCTCCCGGTCAGATACCTCCAGACCCTCGCCTTCACTTACTCCCTTCGGTAGTCCTTCGGCGTGTCTTCTGTATCTCTCCCTTCGCTCGGCTTGCTGTTGTGCGAGTACGGCTTTTCTAGCGGCTTGTTCCTCCTCGAGTTCCTTCTTTCTATTTTTATTCAATTGATTGGGCATGAATTCTTTGCTCACTTGTCCACAGGGCAATAATCAACATATCAATTAATTTTTTTGCCTTCTCGAGTACGTCTAGGCAGCGGCGTCAAATGTTTACCTGCTGGGGTAACCTAGTTTACTAATGCATAGACGTTGTACGAAAATGCAAATACATAGATAGATCAGAGAATACCATAATCTTTATTAATCATTCGTAACTTGAGTACATTTACAATAGTCACTATATCATATCTCTGAAGAGAAAGTACATTGCTTATATAAAACCCGAAGGGGTGTGACCAACCGTCACCACCGATTCCCAACCGCCGTCCAGTAGTAACTAAGTACCGTCGGCTACACATAATATAACTAACACAACATAAAGTAAGTTCTACGGCTAACAGGGGCCGCCAAGACCAATTTAGCACCTTCAAACCCACACAAAAGTCCATGGCGCACACCATTTTTCGTGATTTTTGTCCGATGCCCTCTCTCCTGATAACTACGTTATGGTGCCTGTGCGAATGGCCAATAACTATATTTTCTTCCTTCCGTGCCATATGCTATTCACTGTTTTTTTTTTCCTCCCATGTACTCCTGTCCGTACGGCCCTAGCGTGTGGGTGTTGTTTTTATTACTTGTCGTACGGTATACTTAACATTCCTGTGCATTTTATTTCTCTCCTTCCGTTTGCCTTTCCTCACGTCCGTACGGTGTTGTACGACATAATGTCGTACTTACACTTTTTGTGTTTCCCTCCAAGTTTTCGCGGCCGTACGGTCTTATCTTGTACGGTTATCTTCTGCTGTTGTTTTCCCTCGCTGGCCGTATGGTATTCCCCTCCGAGGCTTACACGGCCGTACGACCTTCCTTTTATGTTTTGTGTTTTCCTTTGCCGGTCGTACGACATTAGGCTGTACGGAACATTACGGTCTTTTTTCCCTTTTCATGACTTTTCCGTCCGTACGGTTGTACGACATCAGGCCGTACCATACCGTATAGACTCTTATTTAAAAAGTTTTAGTGGCACTTTCATCCGTACGACATCGGGCCATACGGCGCCAAATTTATTTCTTGTTGCAAATTTTTCGGCCGTACGACATCATTCCGTACGGTGTTGTATGGACTGTCTTTTCCTTTTTTTTTTTAAATTTAAATTTTTTTTTTTACGCAAGTGTTTCAGATTCCTGACGGGCCCGACGGTCTGTTTCTTGCTCCCGTTCGTGATATATTTTCAGCTTCGACCCGTTGACTGCGTCCGGAACCGCCTGGCCGTCGCGTGTCCATAACTTCACTGCCCCATTCGCGGCAACTTCCCGAATTTTATATGGGCCTAGCCACTTTGCTTTGAATTTGCCAGGTTTTATTTCATTTCGCCCATTAAACTTCAATACCAACTGACCTAGCGTGAACTGTGTCTGCTTCATCGCCCACTGTGCCAGCAATCGTTTCTCTTCGAGTCTGTTCTCAATGGCTATCCTTAGACTTGGTACCATAAATTCAACAGGAACCATGGTCTCTCGCCTGTAAATTAGAAGAAGGAGAATAAAGATTTTGAAGGCTGCGGCCACGGGGTTCCAACCGTCGCCGACACGAGCATCGTCACGAAAGTTTTTACCTCCTTGTATTTGATGGGTTCTTCCTTCTGGTGTAAAGAACTAGTAATCTTCCATTTGCCAATGAAAGAGGCCATTCATTGAATCTCCATCATCCCCAAAACATTCTTCCAACTCAAACACCCCTTCGTCATTGCGCTCCATTCTTCTTTGCCCTCCGTCTTCTCCCAATTGCTCTCCTTCGGATTCTGAATCCTAAGATGCTAACTCCTTGCTCACCATTTGCGTGCGGAGATCAATCACGTACTTCCTCTTGGCAGTCTCCATGGTGAGTGTGTTCCGCTTCTAGTGGTGGTTCACCTTCGCCGAGGTGAGCCACCCTCGTCCCAAAATAACATCGTACCCCTTTTTCTTTAGTGGGATCACCACAAAGTCGAGTACGAACGACTGTGTACCAATCATCACGTGTTGAGCCATGAGGGTTCCGATGGGTTTGATGTCGTGCTGGTCGGCGCCCAATAAGTTAAAGGTTGGGGGCCACAATGTTGGCTTGCCCAATTTCTTCCATGTCTCCTCCGGAAGGACGTTCACTCCTGACCCTCCGTCCACTATAGTGTCTGTGAGGATGGTGCCTTCATCGCCTTCTCTATTTCTTCTTTAGCCTCTTGTGCCCGTTGTTTTTCTGTTCGAGGGTCTGGATATGTGGCTTGCTTTTCTTGCCCTTGGGTGACGGTCAGTACCGTACTCGTGCTTCCATCTATGTCTAGCCAATTAATACCGGATTTCGGGCAGTTGGCATCCCCGTGGTTGCCAGGACCACACCAGCGGCATAGCTTCTGAGGAGTGTCGCCCTTGTCGCAGTCCCTTGCAAAGTGGCCCCACTGATTGCAAGCTTGGCACTGGACCATCAACCGACCCTAGGAGTCATATTGTATTTGACTCCTTGTGTTGTTGTTATTGCCCCTTTCGCCACCGTGTTGGTTGCCTTCGTACCCGCCTGATGTAGATGGTTGCTCTTGAGTAAATAGCACTTGTTGATTCCTCACTTTCATGTTGTATGGGCATTCCTTGGTGGAATGGCCCATGATCTGGCAAATGTCACAAAATGCATTTTTTGGACATGATCCCTTCGTATGACCGCTCTCCTTGCAGTCCGTACACCACATGTCATCTTCCCGCTTGCTGGTACCCCCTTTCATGTTCTTGAACTCTTATCATTCTTTCCATGTCCTTTTGGAGTGCCATGACTTTTTTCTTCGACTCACCGTCATTACTACTGTCATCGTCGGCAGTGTCATCTTCGTCGGAAGAAGACTTGCTTCTTTTCTTCTCAGAGGTCTTTTGTTCGCTCTCCAAGTCCATCGCCCGGTTATAGGCATTTTCGTATGAGGTGGGGGGCACTATCTACATTTTCCTCCGTAGGTTCGATTTCGAGCCCTCCACGAACCATCTTTTCTTCAGACCATCCGCTGGCTGACTCTCCATTTTTCTGACTAACTCCTTCAGTCGGCAACTGTAGGCCCGCACAATCTCCTTGCCTTGTTTGGTACCGTATATCTCTAAAACAATTTCATTGTTATCCCTCAGGATTCGAAACTCCTTCTGGAATTCTTTCTTGAGTTTGTCCCAAGTAGTCACCTTTGTTTTGTCCACATCGGAGTACCAGTCGATGGCTACCCCTCTGAGTGTGGCGGGGAACCGTTTCACCCATTTTACCTGGTTGGCGACTCCATTCACCGATCAGATTGTCTCGCACGTACGACAATGCCGTACTGGATCTTCCTTCCCATCTCCATGGAATTTTGGTAGCTTCTCTTTGTTAGTTGCCATGTTTACTTTTCTAGGTGCCGACTGTGTTTGTAGCACCGGTTGTGTTACAGGCTGGGATGGTACTGCCGACGTGGGTACCTGGGAAATGTTTGGTACCGTACCACTTGATGTCCCCAAACTACTGGAACTGTCTAGGCCTGGTGGGCTACTGTGATCCCCGTGCCCCTCGGTCTTTTCGATACTCGCGGCGACAGCGATATCCTGAGCCTCCCTCCGTGCGGCTTCCTCTTCTTCCTTCCTTCGAGCTTCTCTTGCTTCCGTCCGTGGTGTTAAGGTTAAGGACCCAAACAAACTCCTTGTTTCCTCTAGGCGGTCCTCGTCACTTCTCCCGACCTCCTGGTCAGATTCCTCCAGACCCTCGCCTTCACTTACTCCCTTAGGTAGTCCTTTGACGCGTCTTCTGTATCTCTCCCTTTGCTCGGCTTGCTGTTGTGCGAGTACGACTTTTTTAGTGACTTGTTCCTCCTCGAGTTCCTTCTTTCTATTTTTATTCAATTGATTGGGCATGAATTCTTTGCTCACTTCTCCACAGGACAATAATCAACACATCAATTTATTTTTATTTTTATTTTATTCATTCATGTCGTTTTATTCCAACACTTCTCAATTGGGAGATTTCCTCATTGTATTGTCTTCTCCTTCGTAGAGCTCCGTATGTGCGTCGTCGGCCTCTGGGTTAATCTCACCAACTGGTAGGCCCATAGTGCCCGTACACCATCCAGTTCTTGTCTTCCCAAGTACGTCTAGGCAATGGTGTCAAATGTTTTCCCTCAGGGGTAAACTGGAATTAACAGAGACATACACAAGCAAAGTATTTAGCAGAGAATGTATAACAGTATTATCTTTATTGATTCATACATCAAGCACAAAGGTATTCCAACATAATAAGCCCCCTCTTGCGGAAAGGAGAATGTATACATATAGTGTCCGAAGGGATGCGAGGCGAACCTTCGCATCCGTGTAACTCCTTCGGACCAACCAACTGTCTAACTACCCATTTCCCGGACAACAACTGCAAGCGTTATTTTAATTGTTTTTTGCAAGGACAGCGTATGGACGGTACAACTAACATAACTCCAGCAACAATTAAATAGAAAGCATACAGATGATGAAGTAGAGCAAGGCAACCATACGGATTGAGCTAGGTGAAGACCAGGTGGACAATTTCGTGCAAGCCCAAACAGTATACAGATGCTATTAACAGGCCGTGGGCGAGGGCAAGCTGCATCCGCATCCGACCGTACAGGGTACGAACATTAGCGAAGGAAGCCTGGGTTGGGCGTCGTACTACCGGACGACCATCTAGAGTCGAAGGTATATCGTACTTTGAAGGTCATTGCTGGCCGTACGACAGAAAAGAAAAGGAAGTAAATCAAAGTGCTGCCTCCAGGCAGTTAGGGATTCAAAATTAGTTATTTTATTTTTCATAACGACAACAAAGGAACTGTTATGAAACTAGCAGGGAAAAGAACTTGAATGAAAAAGCCATGTACAGACATTTCCTTCCGGAGTGCGAGTTCGGTGGCACGGGGACCTTCCATTCAGTCCCCTCTGGGAGAGGACATCCATCCTAATGAGTGGGAGTTGGATAGTGCTGGAGGTGGAGAGCAGAGTGCACTTGCCGTGGCCCTCGAGGCAGAGAAGGGAGGATGCTCTCTAGTACGGGTAGAGGCCATGGTTCATACAGACGAGGGAGAGTCGGCAGATGAGATGCTGGGCGACGATTTGGCGACGTATCTGGACTCTCTTACAAATGCGGTTGATAAAGGCAGGCGGTTTGTGCAGATGGTGTTGGAGGCACGACGTGCGAAGAAGGCTAGAGAGGAGGCTCGGGTAGCCGCGGAGAGATCTCGGGAGGAGATAGCTACCCAGCTAGTCACTCAACAAACCGCTTGGAAGGCAGAGCATGCAACACTTTTGGCACAGTTAGAGGCAGCCACAGTTGGTAAGGGTGTAGTTGAGGCCCAGTTAGCCAAGGCCAAGGATGTGTGCAGTCACAAGGAGGCTGAACTGCAGGAGGTTACCTTAATGATCAAGGAAGCTGTTGAGACCAACTCCTAGGGCGAGGGCGGATCTGGATATCCGTACTCAGCAGGTGTATCAGTTGCGGAGGAAATTGAACCCTTCTGCGTCCCAACCGTCAGTTCCAGGGATGCCCCCTTCCACTTCCTCTTAGCTGATTTCTTTATGTTATGTAATGGGCATTATCTCCATTTTGTTGTTAAGTCGCCGGAGATGACTTGTTTTTTTGGGGGGATGATTTTGTTGGGAATAATGTAATGTTGTCGTTGGGAATCAGTTAGTGACCGGAGGCTAGGTAGTTGGAGCACGGTTGCCAACCGTCGCACCCCTTCGGTACCTATATGTACTTAGTCTCTCGATAGAAGAAGACAGGTTCTTGTACGGAAATACCTTTGTACTTAAGTGATGAATCTATGAATAACATGCTATTATACATTCTCTGTTGAGTACTTTACTTTGTGTATGACTCTGTTAAATCCCGTTTACACCCGAGGGCAAACAGTGACTTCCTCGACAATGTCTCTAGCTTCATTTTGAAATGATGTTTCCAAGGGCCCCATTGCTCTCTTCTTTGCAATTGGTTCTTGAGGAGCACACAATATTGGATGGCCCTCTACGGGTAGTTGGGAGTGGAAGTTGAAGACATAGATGATGTTTTTGTTTTTTCCTAGCATTTTGCAAAGGATGAGAACTTGCCCTCCCAACTGTTTCGTCTGCTTGTGTTTGCTCTTGAATATATTTGTTCACAAGGTGGTTTGGAAGAAAGGTTTTAGGTAGAATCCCATTAACTCTTGGCTTCCCTGTACAAAATTTAATGCCCTGTTGAGGAATAAAGCACAAATGTGCTTTCACTCTACTATAAGAGCTACTAAATTCCTCTTTGCAATGGCTGCAAATCCACACAACCTCCTCCACCTGGCATTGGTTTAACCATTTCCACATATTTCCATAGTGGAGAGTGTGTTTATTTTGAAGCGGGAGTTTTCGGTGCTAGAAGAATTTGCAACCATTCGTTGAGTTTGAATCTATAAACAACAAACAAAGCAAAAAAAACAAAAATGATTCGTGAATCAGAAAAAAATAAAATAAAACTTAGGAAATCATTTCTGGGAATTAAGAATTTAAATGTAACTCTTGATGAAATTCTAATATTTCCTGCTGGCTGTTACTACCAATACATGATATTCGATTTATATATATTAATATTGTTAATTGAAATTTGAAATTTGAAATTGATAAGCTAATAACAAACTGATACTTTAAAAAAAATTTAAAACAGTTACCTCAACCTATAGCAGCGTAGCTAATCGTTACCTCAACCTGTAGCAGCATAGCTAATCACATCCACAGGCTTTGCTATACAACACACGCTGCTGCTAGCTGAGGAAAGATGACTGCTGCTAGCTGAGGAAGAAGAATACACGCTGCTCAGAATGGAGACCAAAAACGGTGATCAGAATGGAGACCAAAAACGGTGATCATAATGGAGACAAAAATACCGCGTGACATAAAAATGCCGTGTTTTTAGGTTTACTTTGCAAAAAAAAATGTTAAAAAACTACCATTGGAAGTCAACAAAAGAAAGAATGCTGAATTCGCCCAAATTCGTTCAAAATTCGCTCAAACTCGCACAAATTTGCCCCGGGCTCACAAGTTTATTTTGAAATTCGCTCCAAATGAACGGTAATTCGACTAGGTTCGTTTTCATGAATCAGCAGCGAATTTCTCAGGGAAATAAAAAATTTGAATCGAATTCAAACCGATTTCGAATTTACATCGAATCAAATCTCGAATTTGCATGTGACTGCGCGAATATGGTAACTTCGCTTACAGATAAAAAAAAAGTGTCAATAAAACTTTTTTCTGATTTTTTTCTTGGACAACCCTTGGAATCCCTTGGGTTTGTTGTGTTGTAAACACACATGCCCCATTGCAAATGCAGAATCCCTCTTTTTGCTTGGTTGGTAAGTAGTTTGCTAGCTTAGTCTTAGTTTGGCAATAATTGTGAAATCTCAAGGATGACAAGGTAGGAAATTTGAGCAAGGTTGGGATGCAAGTCAACTCCTAGTTGCAAGTTAGGATCTTGGAGTGAGTTAGAAGTTTCAGTTGTCAAGTCATGATCCACATCTAGTGAAATCTTTGGTTTGATCCCAAACAAGAATCCTAAAGACTACCTGATTTCCAACTTGGATGAGACATTTTGACCAAACAACCACCTAATTTTCAATTTGAGCATGATAAAATTTCTCAACACTTGGTTGAAATTCGATCTCCTCTTTGGGGAGAAAACCTTTGGCAATCATGGAAATTGGATTAAGTGTTGATCAAAATTTTTCAGAAAAGTGAAAAATTCAATTCATCCCAAGGCAATTTGTGCAAATACGTAAGGGAGTTTGATCTGAAATTTGATGAAAGGCAAGAAAAAACGAGAAAATCTGATTTTCCAACACTATGTGAATTTTGGAAGTAAACTTCAATGGAATTTCCAAGAGGTCAGGAATGTGACATGCCTTGGAACAAAATTCCAACCAAAGTCGGAAATCTGACCTCTTTTAGGATGAATTTCCAAAACTATGGTGAATCTGATTTGCATAGTAAATGAAAAATCTTAAGACAAGGTTGAAATCTGGGTATTGTCAATGAAGTTTCCAAACATGTAGCAAGGAAATTGACTTGATCATCATGCCTTCATTCAAACAAACATCATGCCTTCAACAAATATTGTAAGAATTCAAGTCAAGAATGGAGACCTGATTTGCATTTGGAGAAAGAAATCCAAGAACATGGTGAAAATCTGAACTTTTCATGGTTAAATTTCCAATACTTGGCAAAGGTTTTAGTTGACCTCAATAAATAATTTTTAAGAGAGGTCGGAAATCTGACCTCTCTTGGGATAAATTCCTAAGAGGTCAGAAATCCGACCTCCCCTACGATAAATTCCTAAGAACATAACGATTTCCACCAGCACTTGAAGTAAATTCCTAAAACGCAAGGTCAAATTCGATGAGCAATAAGGTGAAAATCCAAACAATTGAAGGAAAATTTTGATTTGCCAATGTAAACATCTGAATGTAGGGAGAGAAATTCAAGTTGTTTTGGGAGCAAACATGGGCTTGCAATTTTTTCCAAAGTCAAAACCCTAAGCCAAGTTGTAAATCTGACCTCACTTAGGATTCAACTTCAAGAGTTTTAAAGGATGTTGGTTAGCAGATTGGTCCTTCGAAGAAAAGTATGAAAATGATTCAGAATGCCCAGGAGGAAGGACTAATATCACAAACAGTTGGAGAGATCATCGTGGGATCGATGATCTTCCTTTGAATTTTAGAGGTATAGCTCCTTCATATGATCCAACACTAAAATAGGGTATCCTTTTAACCAGAAAGTAGGAAAGGTAAATTATCACCCGCCCATCACCATGGCGCATATGCAGATAGAGATTTAGAAAATAAAGGAATGGAAACCCATGATTCATACCACCATGCTCCTACACCCACAAATGATTAATCAAAATAAAGATTAGCATTCCAATTTAGATGTATATGTACTTTAGGCTCAAAGACCTCATAGCACACATACGCATAACAAATGCACAAGAAATCAATAGAGAGAACCACACTGGCTCAAAGACCAATTGTAATAAAAAATGAATATATTCAAACTCAAAGATTCCATATACACCCCTTTCCTTCTGTGATGAAGGCTAACAGTCTAAAGAATATCTTGCCCCTGTACATAAATCATGTCTGAAACATAAATCTTCCTCTTTCCCCATACAAACTAACAAAATGGCTTGGACTCTAATCGAGTCTCTCTCATGCCTCAATGGACAAGGGGATCAGGATGAAGACCCTATTAATGTTTATTGATTACATATTTATAGGTATCTCAATATCGGTTTCTGTAACTGAATCTTGAAAAGATACAAAAAAAACATAATGTTTGGTGCTTTGTCTTTCAATTTCATGGCCAACAAATTTTATTGCGTACACAAACCACACCCACCTGATGCTTATATAGCAATCTATCACCAATAGTACTATTTATAGTTCCTAATTGCCCCAAACTCTCCAAAGTTCTTCCTTTAGTTTCAGGCACGAACAGTACTACAAAGGATAAGGTAAGATCACTGAATAGGGCATACAACATGAATGTTCTTGTTTTGCTCCATTATAAGAGTAAGTTTATTGTCATCGTCACTGCCCAGGAAAGAGACCAATTGGCCAATGTTGCCACACTACTAGCAAGCCATTTCCCATTTAAGCTCCAAGGACATGTTACTGGTACTCTTCTAGGTTTTGCAAACTTGGGCCTAACTACCTACTTTTGACTTTGAAAATCATTCACATCCGAAATGCGAAGGGAACCATCCTTTGAGGATGTCAAAATCATTTGATTTTCTTTAGGATGCCATTGTCCACATGTTAGACTTGATATATGCCCTTTTGTATTCTTAAGGTCACACAAATACATGTCACCTTTAACTAATTCTCCTAAGGTAAGGCCATCATGGTCATAAATCTTTGAAATCATACATACGAACATAACAATCATAGCTCCACATAAGAACTCTTGAACATGTGTGGTCTATTACCAAAGCTGAAACAATCTGTTTGCATCCAAGATTTCACTAGCTGGTTCAATGACGTAGAGGGATTGGCAACTTCTTCGAAGGAGCTTTGGGCATCTTGAAGAAGTTCTCTGCATTCTTTTAACTAGTTTGAGGCTCTTGTTGATGTCAGATCTATAGAAGGCCATTGCCTATGCAAGGTGCCAGTCTTTGTATGTTTAGAAATGGTAGCAAAGAGCGTCAGGAGAATAGAGGAGTTCTAGAAATCTCGTCGGGCTTCGAAACCTCTTCCAGAATCAGTTCCATGAGCCGTCAAGCTTTTAAAACTTCATTTACTGTCTTCTTCACATGACATAGGTTTATCAAGCGAAGGTGAGAACCATTTTAGATGTCGCGTCTATAAAAAGACATTAGATTTTATGAGCTTGAATCATTAGTTCCAAAACTAATTCGAAGTGCCAAAATGCGGCCTTTCTGTTACTTAGATTTGAAAATTGTTATAGGAAAAATAATGCTGTTCAAAACTCACTATCGGGCTCCGATAGTATTATTGGAATGTATGTGTAGTTCCACATGTTGTTCTGGGCCCTGATAAGATAAGTGGAATTGTATAACATGTTACGGTCATATTTGCTTTAACATGGTTTTGTGAAAAGTCAATAGCTTCTTCTCATGTCGGGTGCCTCTCATGATTTTGGAACTACCACCACGTGTGGGACCATTCAAAGAGTTCACTCCTTTTTTAAGCTTTATAATGAGTTTAAAACATGGTGTTAGAACTCGATGATGAAAACGAAACCGACTCAAAAACTTCAAAACACTTTCTTCTTTGGTTCAATTTGTTCTGTCAGAGCTTGATGACAAAGATGGAACACTTGCCGACTTAGAGCTTTTCAAGAGGCAAAACACATGTGAGTTAAATATAGCTTTTCGGGATGCGACAAATGAAATGGAACTTGAGCACACTTGACAAACTTAACATTTACAAATAAAGACTAACAAAAGGAGTTCCACATCGCTTGTCGGAGTCAGAAGGGTGTTTAGGAACTGACCAAAAACTCCAACCAGCATGAGAAAAGACTTGAACAAACTCATTTAAGCTCGAAAAAGACAAGGAATTGGCAAATTTCTGACGGGGGAAGGAAATTTGGCAACAAAGAAGAAATTCGATTGCCATTAAAATGAAAATTCAAACTTCAAGCCAAGTTGGCCCTGGAGAAAGGTAAGTGAATTGCAAATAAACTGAATTCAAGGCCAAGTTGGCTTTCCTAAATCCCCCAACAGACATGACTATTTGAGGAGGGGCATATAAAGAATAGGCTGATCGCCTCATTTCAACCATCCAATGCAAACAAACAGGGAACTAATGTAAAGTATAGAGCAGACTTAAGGGATGCGAAAATCAGAATTGAGAGAACAAGCTGAGTGTATAATAACATTCAAGGTGGATTAAGATTGAGTTAAGGCAGAAATTTTCCAATTGCAAGCTGAAGAGTGTGAATCACACTTTGTGACAACCCAAAATTTTTCAAAATTTCGATCAGGTTTGAGTTTAAAATCGATTGGGCAATGGTGAAATTCCAATTTAACTAGGTGGTTCGCTGCATGCATTCAAGCAAATCAGGTGCAAGTCACAAGTTAATTTCTTTCAAAGTCTTGATTAAAATTGTTAATGATTATCTTCTTGCAATAATTTTACTTCTAACACAAGTCTTTCCTCCTGTTTTGCAAGGATACATGGATGAGAAAGTTCAAGCGAAAGGTGATTTTAAAGATGGAGATGACAAAGCAAGGATGATGTTCAAGGTTGAGCATTTCATGATTACAATATCAAGGACAACATGGAAGCATCGACAAAGCAGTTGCAAGTCCTTCATCGAGCAAGTAAAGAAGACCAGGATTATTGAAATGCAAGTGCAATGGCCTAAGTCAACAGGGATTGCGGGAAAATCTGAGGGAAAAATCACGGCAACATCAAAGTAACATGAAAGAAGGCATCATTGATGTGATGATCAATGTTGTATATCCAAATTTGTTGGAAACCTCAAACAAGGGTGATGATCGAATTGCAAATATACAGATCTCATGGAATAAGGAAAGTCATGGTGCAAGTCAATACAAGGGAAGACAAGAGTTGACAAGTTCAAGTCATCAAGAAGGATCAAGGCCAAGATACCAATACAAGTACAATTTTAAGAACACTTCAATGACAAGATTTTCAAAATGAGAAGTAGATGGAGAAGTAGAGTTGAAACAAAGATTGCAAGATAGGTATGCTGAGGTGGCGTCCACTCATCCTTAACCAATCAGAGGATTTCAACTTGACATGTCCAATTTCAGTCAATCAAGTTATTCCACGTGGACATGTGGGATGCATTTAATGTATTGCACCACCAAATTTTATCATTGGTTCAACCTTGGAAAGGATATTTATTCAAAGCAATGTAATTTTCTCATTGGTCAGCATTTATTGCTTATAAGTGGTAGTTAGGGAAAACCCTGATAAGGTTTATTTTAAATAATTTGGGCCGTTGATCTTGGATCAATTTGAGCCATCCATTGTACTTGAAGCCTCTATATTAAGGCTTATTCATTTCATTTGTAACAAGAAATTTTGGAGAAATTGTTGCCAAAATACTAATTGCAAATTTGTTGTTGTTTCATGGTGAATACTTGTGTTATTCGGGAGAGGTGTATGGGTTCCTACTTCTCACTTAGAATTTGTTTATGTTGAGTAGAAGATGAAAGATATTATTGTTGGTGGTTCATGGTGAAACTTATGTTTATACCTTTTGGTACTTGTTGATTGCAAGTTACAGTGCAAGGTTAGGCTGAACTCATTGCAAGCACTTAACTTCTATTTCTTTATGCTCATTGATTTGCCTGTCTTATGGTTTTGATTTGTATGAGCAATTTGAAAATCATCCACGCACCCTTAGTAGATAACACCTTCTCTTGCGTAGTTGTTTAATTGGCGAAGCAAGGATTGGTTTATTTTCATCACATCATCAATAATGTCTTGCATTGGTAGAGTTAGAGATAGAAGTAGCTTAGATTAATAAAACTCATATCCTTTTTGCACTTTTTTTTTGAAATCATTTTTAGGATTAGTTGAATAGCTCAAGTTGCCAAATCATTCGCATTTAGAAAGGTGATGTCCCATTGAATGAATAGTGTAAGTCTCCGCATGGTTTCCAACAAATTACATTATAAAGTTGAGCTGTGTTCAATAGAAAGTCGCAAGTACACATTGTAAACCTTGGGGTCACTTAACTTGATCATACAATATTCTACATTGTTTAGCATTTGGAGTTTCCTTATTCAAGAGAGGATTGGATACCTAGAATTGTATTCTGCATGTTGGAGTGGTCACAAAACTCACATCAACAGGTTTCTTCACAGGTTCATCCATGGTCCCTCTCGGTCACCTCGGGTTCCTTGTGGCTTCTTCATAGGGGGTGTTTGCGATGGACACTATGCAAACACATGGGGAACCAGAACCGGATCTGAACCCAAACCGTACCCACACGGGTCCTAGGGGATTTTTAGGGTAACTAGGTAAGCAGGTATTAACTATTAAGTGTATAGCAATTACTAATTGGGTTTTTTATATCAGGATTAGTTAAATGCCTTAAATGCCTCGAGTACTCATATTGCAATGGTTATGATCCTGATTAGGTTGTAATCCATTAACTAATAGTCAACCCATATTTATTGATGCTCCTACATAAAACTTAAATGAAATCTGTACCGTAGGATATTAATTTGGGTAAAACCTGTATCCTAGATATAACATTTCCATTATTCTACAGGAGACATCGATTTTAAATTCTAAGGCTTAGTTTGAAGCTTCAATGTTACCAGCCTAAACATTAACTAACTTTGAACTTTTAATGTTAGCTTATTTATCAGTTCTGTACTTACAATCAATGCTAAATTGTGTTTATCTCCAAAACATTAATTTCTGCCAAATACTGAGCCACCTAAACACATTAGATCCTGAAAAGTAGTGAGGGATATGTAGAAATGGCTTGAATCAAGATATAGGTTCGATGACAATCAGGTTATATACATAGCTTTTTAATTTTTCTATCCATTTTCTGTCTTTCAAGGTCATAAAATTTAAATCTACCATTTTGTTGTTTTCCCTTAAATGATACTGATTTGTATATTTTAATGCAGCTCTTCAGGGTTATTTTTATGCTTCCTATCAATTTATGCCAAGTGTCAGAGGCAAAATTGATCTCTCTGATCTCAACCTAATTCTATGACCAATGACTGTTGGAAGTTGATTCAGTCAAGGCATGTATCAAATCTCTTTGCTGATATCTATTGACGTTCAGTAATTATTGCAAATTTTATGCAATATGATTAGTCCTGCAACATTCTGTTATTGATAAAATTTTGATAACATTTTATGATTTCTTATTTCTTGTAGTTTTAAATTATTCCATACTATTCTGGAAACCAATTCTGGCAGAATATATATTCTTAAATTTCAGATTTTTTTGTCGAAATTCTATGCTAGTATTTCTTGCCTCTGATCATGGCTTCTCATTCTGTAAATATTTATTGTTGCATCTAAAATTCATTTGAATATGGCTTTACTGCAGAAAGACATGTTTTTGTTGGTCATCTATGCATTTGCTGCCAATGAATAATCATGCTTTACATAGTCCTTAAATTATGCCTTTTTTCCTAATACCATATCTCCTGGTTTGTTTCTTGTGACACTTCGCTTTTAGTAGATCTATGTTTTGTGAATAATTTTTTTTGCTGAAGCCTTTTGCATTTATGATATGAAATTAGATGCAGAATTTCGGGAATCAGATCAACTCCTTTATCTATGGAAAGATGAGGGGCAGAACTTGATTAATACTGCTATCTTTGTAACAGAAAGTAGGATCTTCTTCAATGGAATTTTCGATTCGAGGGTCATCTGGTTTAAGGCTTTCAAGCAAAGATCATTAATTTCCCAAGGATATTTGTTTTCAAAATTTTGCCCCAAAACTAAAAATAATCTGCTTGTGTAATTTTTTAATTTTCTGTCTGACAAGGACACCCAAAATAATGAATCTTTACCTTTGCTTCAGCTTAAGTATTTCACCCTATGTTTTTCACAATAATTTCAGTCTTAAAATCCTCAGCAGTCATTTAGCTAAGCTACTCAATGTTGTTAGTGCCTTAATAGTGTTGAATGTCCCGGACAACTGAGAGGGGGGCGGTGAATCAGTTGTAACTTAAACCTTTTATTAATTTCACAGATCCGAAACCGGTAAATCAAATCTTTAACCACTTAACTAAAGAGGATGTAAACATGAATAATCACATACATGAAACATATACAATGAACGCCGGATTTTTTCGTGGAAACCCAAGATGGGAAAAACCACAAAGAATGCTGATCCTCAAGTATAAAACACCGGTTAAGGTGATTTTTACAAAAGGTGGCTCACTGTCAGAATGCTCATTGCAGGTGTGCTCACCGCCCATAAAGGCACACTGGCGGTATTACAACAAAGGCTTTACAGCCGGATGGCTCATTGCCAAGAGAAACAAAATATGAATTGAGAAGATTGCATCTACATATGCTTGAATTCAGTTCCCGTTAGGCTTAGATCTCAACACAACTTGTTTGCAGAAGATCCGGTTAGGAATCTCTGCAACTTGCTCACAACCTGCCGGTACCAAACAGCCCATACTAAAACAGTCTGCACTTATATCTGTCTTTATATTTGCTTGCACACACACTTTCCATCTATTGTTCACACACACACACACACACACACATACCACCGGTATATACACCAAGTTTGCCTCAAAACACTTTGTCCAAGAAAATGTTTGTCAATATGTTTCCTTCTAACTGTTAGCAAGTCGGCCTCAAAACACTTTGTCCAAGGAAAGGTTTGTCAATACATTTCCTTCCAACGGTCAGGATCACATGCCACAATCACCAAAGCACGCTACAATCACTGAAGAAAACACAACAACCAAGATCGGCTAGAAATAAAATGAACACAGCTACCAAGGCCAACTGTTTGATCCCATAAAGAAATTTAGAACATGGATAACAAGGAATCATTGCAACAAAAATGTGGAATACATAGTCATCATTTCCGTTTCCACAAAAATTGTTCCCAACTGCATACACATTCGGACCATTAAACATTCTTCAACTGCATGTCTTTACTTTTTACTTGAAAGTGCGGGGTACAGTAATCCATAAGTTTGTAATCATTGTTATCACTACTGCACAAGCATCTGGAGTATCTGGAACACAACATTATCTGTTACATCCAAACCAACAACTCAAATACCAAGAGAATCAACTCCTCACACCATCATCATTACTTTCCGGAGCAAGGATCTTCTGGAAAATACACCTGCAAATGCTGTCACACTGCAAAACTTCTGCAATTGCAATTCATACTAATATGCTATATCTTTATCCGGTTCTGTCCGGACCACCAAGACTGACAACAACTGTTCTGTACACTGTGATCTATAACAACCAAACACCGGACCACTAGGAATGACATCAACCGTATACTATGATCTATCTGGAGCACCAGGTTGACATCAATGCCAACCAAACTTGTAAGTTCAACAAATACTGCCAACTTTTCAATTGACAATTGACGATCATTTTCTTTAGAACTTTCATTTCAAAAGGCCATCGGGTTTTAGGCTTTTGAGCAAAGATCTTTAACTTTCAAAGAGGATTTGTTCTTAAAGTTTTGCTTCCACAACTTGAAAAATCTGCCTTTGTAGTTTAAATGTGCAGTCTGACAAGGACACCCAAATGATAATCTTCATCATGTGTGATTAACTATTTGTGTTCGTAAAGACCTTCAATGACCATTTAGCTAAGCTATTGAATGCTTTCAGTGGCCTTCTAACTTAATCCAGTGCAGATGATGTGGATCCAGAATACATCCTAGATACATACAGCAGTGCTTATCTTAGCCATGCTTGGAGATACATGATTGTACATGGACTACATTTTGGTTCTATATATCTATATATATATATAAAATTGACTTTTGGACTTCAAATACTGTCACTTCTTTCAGCCTCTAAAAAGATAAGCAAGCATCTACCACAGAGAACATTTCAATCCAATTAGCTTTAGCATCTACTGTAGTATTGTTTTGAGGAAAAACTAAGTGACAAGAGTCATTAATAGCTAATAGCACTAGTTACATTTGAGCTCAGAGATATTTGAATTTCATTCGCTACAGTAAAAGTTGCAATCTATCAGTGCTTAATGGACTCATAACCAGGCTAGCACATATTATAAGTTACTGATAATTCTTTTTTAGACAACTATTGACACGGTGATTAATCATTACTGATGGATATTGAGCGTCTTCATTTATGTGTTGACATTGATAATATGATATATTTAATATTATAATGCACAATCTCCACATCTAGCATTGTTTCAAATTTTTATTTTATGATTTTAAATTTTTTGTTAATTCACACACATGCCTGTATCCACTATATAGTGTAGCTTGGGGTCATAAAAATGATTCTTCATAGTATACCTGTAACTTTCTAAGTCATAAACTTTATCAAAGCAGAGAGAATGAAATCAATGAATAAACATTCAGTCTACTCATAACGGAAAATATTCAAATGTTTTTGGTTTATCCATATTGTAACAAAATTGTCAGGCATATACTGTCCCATTTACACAACATTGAAATGATGTAGCAAAATTGTAAATGGATTTAAATTACTCAGTTATAAAATGGGAAAAGCCTTTTCAGGACTTGGCACAGTAAAATGATGTAATATTTGTAAAAGTTGAAATGAACTGACTTCATTGTTTCACATGCCCTAAATGTAGTTCATATAGACAAAAGAGAAATATAATACACAGACTTTTTTTGTTCTGTGTTTTCAATAAACTATTTCAAAACAAATTTCCTCGAGTCTAGGTCAAATGAATTAATTACAATTTTACAAATAGAACAAAACACCAAGGCAATGAAGCTAAGAATGTGAAGTTGAAGCTTGTGCTTCTTGGTTCTCTTGCATGCTGTCATCTCATCCTAGATGTCAAATCCTTCTTAAAAGATTCTTATTAGTTCTGGATCAATTTTTCCAAGATCTATTTGTTGATCCTCATTAACATTCCCTGATATTATATAAGCTTAAGTTTGTTTGCAACAAATTCAAGCTAACTGGTACAACCTCCCAATTTGAGTAAGTGACTAGTTATAAGTTTTTGGCATGATATACATTTAGTACTTCAAAAAATAATCATAAAAAGATGATAAGAATTACAATTTTGAATTTTCAAATGAAACTTTGGCAATAGTAGTATAGTAAACACTAAATACTAAAGTACTGGAATACTACCAAAATTTTGAAGTGAACATTCAACATTAACAATTTAACATTGAACTTTGAACGATGAGAATCTCAAATTCAGAATCTATATTATATTCAAGATTTCATTAAGATGATTACAATGAGTACAATGATGTCAAAATAATGAAATGTAGTGAAGTGAGGCCTCTAATCATTCCTAAACTCCTCATCACTAGAATTGTTGAACTCCACATGGTCAAGCTCCGCCAAACTAATACCAACCAGCCCTAGCTCTTCAACTGTAGAATTCTTATCAATCTATGCTGGCTCTTTTGGCTTTACATCCCATCGTGCTGTTGGACACCCTTTGTACAAAAGTGTCTTGTTGATGCAGGAGCATCTTGGGTTCATGGCAATCTTGTGTCAACCAAAAATATGTTTGCTTTTGAGCTCGGTAACTTGCTGGAGACTTTCGGCAAACTGCTCGGTAACCATTCTGGAGTTCTCGGTTGAAGGTTCTTATCTCGGTTCACTATCGAACTCGGTTACTATCCTTGGCCTAGTTTCACCGAACGGTCTCGATGGTTTCCTGTTTTCTGTCTCACCAAGTGGGTTTGTTTTGTTGGATCTTCGGGCCAACATCTGCAGTTAATTTTGGTAGCGGTATTAATGTTGGATCGCTCAATGGGAAACGCGTGGACCTAAATCTGGGTCGTTGCTTTCTCCAATGCTGGATCTTGAGGATCTTTTGGGCCGACCTTTTCGGTAGCCTTTTGTATAAATGTAATGTTCTGTTCATAGGTTTAGGGTAGAAGATTGGTAGTGAAATTTAGGAAGAAGAAGCTAAGAGATTGTGGATCTCGCATGTATGAGGACTGTATCTAAATAGATTTGAATGTATTTTCCGTAATCAGGAAGGCTTTACTGCCCGACATGTATGAAGTTTGATTAAATAATCTGAAGTATCTGTATTCCTTCTCTCCTTTACTTTGTTTGAGCTTTCGAGTTGTGATTTTGCAAGTAGGTTTGGTGTTTGGGAGTGCATTTGGTCCCAGGTACCAGATGTAGAGTTGCAGACAAAGTTTCCTATACCGAGAATGGATGATATAATGGATTGTTTGAGTGGAGCAAAATATTTTACCAAGTTTGATTTGAAGAGTGGGTATCATCATATCAGAATCAGAGAAGGTGATGAATGAAAGATTTCTTTCAAGACAAAAGACTATTTGTATGAATGGGTGGTTATGCCTTTTGGTTTAACTAATGTACCAAGTACTTTTACGAGGTTAATGAATTAGGTTCTGAAGAAATTCTTGGGTAAATTTGTGATTGTGTACTTGGATGACATTCTGATATTCAGTAAGACTAGAGAAGATCATTTGTTGCACATTAGACAGGTATTGCAGAGATTGAAAGAGGAAAAGCTGTTGATTAATTTGAAAAAGTGTTCCTTCATGAAAGAAGAATTTGTGTATTTAGGATTTGTGATTTCAGCTGATGGTTTGAAGATGGATCCTGAGAAGGTTGAAGCTATACTTAATTGGCCTACACCTAAGAATGTCGGTGAGGTAAGATCATTTCACGGATTAGCAAGTTTTTACCGAAAATTTATCAAAAATTTCAGTTCAATTTGCAATGCTATGACTGAGACAATGAGAGAAGATAAGAGAGAATTCAAGTGGACACATGAAGTTGATAAGAGTTTTGAGACTTTGAAACAAAAGGTTGCTGAATTGCCTGTGTTAGCCTACTTGATTTCAATAAGGTATTCCAAGTTGAATGTGATGCAAGTGGCAGTGCAATAGGAGCTGTATTGAGTCAAGAAGGTAAACCTGTTGCTTTCTTTAGTGAGAAGTTGAATGATGCTAAAAGGAAATATTCTGTGTATGATCAATAATTCTATGCTATTTGTTCAAGCTCTGAAGAAATGGAGACATTATTTGATGGTGAGTGAATTTGTGTTGTATATTGATCATAAGGCTTTATAGTATTTGGGTAGTCAGGATAAGTTGAATCTGAGACATATGAAATGGCTAGAGTATTTGCAGAATTTCACATTTGTGATAAAGCGTAAGAGTAGAGTATCCAATCGAGTTGCTGATGCATTGAGTAGAAGATCTTTGCTGACTGAAATGAGAATTGAGGTTCTTGGTTTTGATGATAGGAAGAATTTGTATGAAACTGACCCTGATTTTTCTGAGCCATGGAGAATGTGCAAAGCACCTATTCCAGATCAACCAAGTAGGTTTGAAGACTATTTCATTCAAGAAGATAAGTTGTTCAAAGGAATTCAGTTATGTATACCGAGGATCAATGAGAACGAATTTGATGAAGGAGAAGCATAATAGTGGTTTGGCTGGACATTTTGGCATTGATAAGACATTGAGTTTACTTAAGGAAAGGTATTTTTGGCCTCAGTTGTATAAGGATGTTCAGAAATTCGTGAAGAGTTGTGCAGTTTGTCAAGTTGCAAAAGGAGTAAGTCAGAATGCTGGATTGTATACACCAATTTTTATTCCTAAGAAACCTTGGAGTGATATTAGCAAGGATTTTGTTCTTGGCTTACCGAGGACAGCAAGAGTTAATGATTCCATATTTGTTGTCGTGGATAGATTCCAAGATGACACATTTCATACCATGTAGGAAAACATCAGATGCAGTGCATATAGCAGATAACATCAGATGCAGTGCATATAGCAGATCTTTTCTTCAAGGAGATTGTCAGATTTCATCGATTACCAAGGAGTATCATCTTTGACCGAGACAGTAAGTTTGTTGGCTATTTTTGGAAAACTCTTTGGAAGAAGTTGGACACCGAGTTGAAGTATAGTTCTACATTTCATCCATAGACTGATGGACAAACAAAGGTTGTAAACAGAAGTTTGGGTAACCTATTGAGATGCTTAGTTGGAGACAAACCGAGTAATTGGGATTTGATGTTAGCACAAGCAGAGTTTGCATATAATGATTCAGTGAATAGGAGTACTGGCAAGACACCTTTTCAGATTGTTATTGGCATACAACCGAGAGGTATATCAGACGTGAGAGATATTGCTGGAGAAGAGAAGAGTGTTGAAGGAGAAGAATTTGCTGAGTTTATGAAGTCATTGCATGAGGAAGTGAAACATAAGTTGGAGCAAAGTAATCAGAAATACAAGGATAGTGCAGATAGATAAAGAAAACATAAGATTTTCGAGGTTGGCGATGAAGTGATGGTTCATTTGAAGAAAGGTAGATTTCCTGTTGGAACTTATGGTAAATTGAAGATGAAGAAATTTGGTCCTTGCAAGATATTGAGGAAGTTTGACAGTTGAAATGCTTATGAAGTAGAGTTACCTGATGGCATGGACATATCACCTATATTCAATATCTCAGATTTGTATGAGTATCATGAACCTGATGAAGAAGTGACAGTTCCAAGTGATTATCCTAAGAAACAAATAGAAGAAGTTGAACAGATTTTGGAACAAAGAATTGACAGAAGCACAAGGGGAAAGGATTATATGGAATACTTGAGAAAGTGGAAGAACAGACTGATTGAAGACTCTATATGGATTTCTCAATCTGAGTTGGATTCAGCTCAGGTTATACCTCACTCGTGATTCAGAGAATCATTTCTTTTAACCCCGGGTGTCTAATGTAGGAGCATCTTGGGTTCATGGCAATCATGTGTTAACCAAAAGTATGTTTGCTTTTGAGCTCGGTTTCTTGCTGGAAACTTTCGGTAAACTAATCAGTAACTATTCTGGAGTTCTCGGTTGAAGGTTCTTATCTCGCTTCACTGTCGAACTCGGTTACTATTCTTGGCTTGGTTTCACCAAACGGTCTCGGTGGCTGTTTTTGTTTGCTCGGTGGTTTCCTGTTTCCTGTCTCACTGAGTGGGTTTGTTTTGTTGGATCTTTGGGCCGACATCTTTAGTTAATTTTGGTCGCGGTATTAATGTTGGATCGCTCATTGGGAAACGTGTGAACCTAAATCTGGGTCGTTGCTTTCTCTAATGCTGGATCTTGAGGATCTTTTGGGCCGACCTTTTCGGTAGCCTCTTGTATAAATGTAATGTTCTGTTCATAGGTTCAGGGTAGAAGATTGGTAGTGAAATTTAGGAAGAAGAAGCTAAGAGATTGTGGATCTCGCATGTATAAGGATTGTGTCTGAATAGATATGAATGTATTGGTTGTAATTGGGAAGGCTTTACAACCCGACATGTATGAAGTTTGATGAAATAATGTAAAGTATTTGTATTCCTTCTATCCTTCTCTGTGTATGAGCTTCTGAGTTGTGATTCTGCAAGTAGGTTTGGTGTTTGGGAGCGCCTTTGGTCCCAGGTACTATTCCTCCTCACGTCACTTGTGGTCAATGAGATGTAAAACACTATGTACATCCACACATTTCTTTGCTCGCCTAGAGGTAAGTTTGTCCCTCTTAAGAGAGATGATGAAGCTATAAGTAGATCAATTCCTCTTAGAAGATGAAGAACTAGAAACCTGAGATAGCAATCGAACGGTAGCCGTAGTCAAAGAAATCGGTCCATGGAAATTCCACCACAAAATTGGGTCTTCATGTGCCATAGTTGCATATCTATCTTGGCCACCATAGAATAACTTCTAAGAGTGGAAAATTCTGTCCATTTAGTACAAATGATGCTGGTCTCTACAAGATCATACATCTTTTCAATGGCCCTAAAGAACCTTATCTTCACCTCAGTATGTTGTATGAGTGTAACTCTACCGAGCTTATGCTTGTACCACTTGGGAAACAATGCATAAGAAGCCATGTGCAAAGGAGTGTTGAGCTTCTCCTATCTCGGATGAATGACTGGCTGAATGTGTTCATTGTAGAATGCTAATGTGGGTCCTCTTGCATAATAACTGTCATTTGGTTAAACATTCTTTCAATGCTCTCATACGCCTCTCCGAGGTTAGGTACATATGCATCCCTATATCTAATTACCTGAAAAACTAGTGTAATGATGGAGACTATATATTTTGCATCACCCTAAAAAGCATCACTCTTCACTACATCCTTCACCCTCCTCCCTTGCATGGCCATGGACTTGGGTCACTGATTCCATTCTACTATCATAACCATTAGTTGCAATGCCTCTTGCAACTCAAGTATTCTGTCCAAGAGAATGAAATAGGATGAATATCTATTCTCAAAAGTTTTCAAGAACTCCTTAGAGAAGCTCTTAAGGAGTGCGAGTGAAGCGTGGTTGTTGTAGATAAACATCTGCACATCTCCAGCATCATTGACCACTACTTTGATCCAATCAATATTTCTCACGTCCTTGAGTGCATTATTCATAGCATGCACACAATAAGGAGTCCACCAAATATGTTTATAAGTTTCCCCAATCTATTTCCCTGCAGCTTTGCACACACAGGCCACATCTATCACTATTTGCACCTTATTTTGTGGCCCAACCTAATGGCATCCTTGAGGATCTGAAACTAAAAAATCAGCATTGTTGTGATGCCTTTAACAATCAACTACCTTAGAAAATATGGGCTCTCGGTACATGTAATCATGATATTGACGAGTTGACGATGACTAATGTCTGTCAACCCATCCATGACTATACTAATCCAGTTGGCACCCAACATTCCTTCATGTTCTCCATTAGTGCATTTGTCTTGGAGTAATTCTTATCCAAGATTGTGGTCATCATTTTTGTTTTCCCTGGTGGCACATATGATAGCCCTCCCCTTGTTACCATTGCCTTCATCGATTGGTTTAGTAATTTATTTTGTCAACTTGTGTTTCCCCCTAGCCTCTACTACATGGGCCCCTAAAGAAGACCTTGACATATGTGCAACTTGCCTTTGAAACTAGTATTAGAATAATATTTTCATATCTATTTATTTAATGGTCAATGATGTAATATTAGTTTGTTTACATAGTTTCTAATTTAGTCTTCAGTTATCGATTGTTTCTTTAGGAAACATCGTCAATGTAATTACCTATATATGTACATTTCATTCTTTGAATAAAATTAAGCAATTACCGCTGTAACATGTATCAAAGCAGCGAAAGGTATTTTGCTAAATTTTTTATAATTCCAAAAAGTCTTTGGTGAAAATTTCTTTTTAAAAAACTCGACAAGGGTTTTCAAACTCTATTATTCTAGTGCCTGTATTCTGTTGTCGTGTTCTCTTTCCCTTGGAGGGTTTTTCAGTTCGTGTCTTCTCCATATCTCTTATCACGTTTTCTTGTGTGGGAGTCTTTGTTCACCATCAGATTTTCTTTGTTGTCGCGATTGTGTTCATTGTGTGTAGACACATTCACGTTTTTCGTTTTTAGCATTCATGGTTTTCACACGCGAAGGTTTCTACATATCTTCTGTGTTTTGTGATTTTTGCATGTCGTCAGAGTGAAAACACAAAACCAAACTTTGACAGCCTTGTAAAAATTGTAGTGTCTTAAATTTGCGTTTAAAGCCTGCGACAAGTCTTCTTTGCATAGTTTTTCCTGTGTTTGGGAGTTTCTATATTTTCTCCTTGTAGTAGTCTCTACGACCTACAAATTTCCAAAAATAATTTGCTATCAAGGGTTTCAAAAATCAGTTTTTTTTACAGCGGCTAAGGTTTTTTTTTATATTTTTCCTGTGACCTAGGTTTTGCAGTAAATTTTCTGGGGTTTTCAGATAAATCTCTGTGTTTTCTAGGTGTGTTTCTTGTGGCCAGGGTTTTTGGGTCTCTGAACAACAAATGTTTGCCTCGGGATTTGTCTTGAAATTTGTGCTAGGATTTTCTGTACATTGGAATCCGTGCCTCAGGTTTTGTGCGATTAGATTTTCACCAGTTTCTTGCCTCTCCTATTTACTTCATTTTTTCATGCTTTGAAAAGCGTTAAAGATGGCGTCTTTGACCAACATAATGTTGGAGGGCAGACAAAAGTTCAACGACCATAACTCCAACACTTAAAAGCAGCACACAATGACAATTTTTGAGTATCAGTGCCTTGACCAGGTTGTTTTGCACAAGTCTACTCGTCCTACAACGATAGGTCAAGATTAGGATAAATTTGATGAGAGGAATCGAGAAGCCATTATGCTCATCAAATTGTCGGTCACCAACGATTAGCTACCTCAGGTACCCTCAAGCAAGACAATTACTTAAATGTGGGAATATTTGTAGGGCCTACATGAAACGTTCGACAAGAGCTGTGTGTTCTTTTTGAAGAACATGCTTTTCTCGATCATGATGGATGAGAGGATGTCCCTGCAGGAGCATCTTACAAAAATCAAGGACATCCGTGATTAGTTGGAGGCAATTGGTCGGACAATGGAGGAAGAAGACATTGTAGAAATCACTCTGAAAAGTCTACCAAAGTCTTATGAGCACTTTATTGAGACACTCAAAATTACATCAACTTATGTTGATTTGAAGTTTCCAGATCTTTGCACCAAATTTCTACAACAGGATCGATGGAGACAATAGTTTGGTAGTGGTGCTAGTCTGTGCTTCGTAGAACATGCCTTTTAAACAAAAGAAGCAGGGAGGGTCTTAACAGAAGGTCAATGTAGCAAAGCACACTGAGGACATTGAGCAGGAGTGTGTGTTATATGGCTTTATGGCCAAACACCGAGCAAATCACATCAAATTGTTTGCTTGGTACATCGACTCAGGTGCTTCTTGGCACTTTTCTCATTGTCAAGATTGGTTCATTGACTGCACATCATTCACCGATTTAGTTATTTTTGGAGGAGAGGAGTATACTGTTGTTGGAAAGGACAATGTGCGAATTCAATTTGGAGGGAGGAACTTAATTTTCCTCAATGTATACTACGTTCTAGGCATGAAACTCAACATTCTCTCTATCAATTAGATTATGAGACACTTTCCTCAGTTGGATGTGGTATTTAGTTTGCATAAATGCAGTATTGTTGATTGGAAGACCTGCACTACAGTTGTTGTGGGTATTGAGGATCATGGTCTTTATAGACTAGTTGACATTGATGATTCTCAGGACCATGCAATGGCAGCCAAAAGTTCTTCCATCAACAATCTCTGGCATTAGTGGTATGGGCATTTCAACATACACTCTCTCAGCTAGTTCGGGGGCTCTGGGTGTTGGTTTACTTGAGATTTAGACTTAGAGTCATGGAGTTTGTCGAGCTTGTCAAGCTGGAAAGAAACATTGGACTCCATTTTCGAATGGCGATGTTGGGCGAGCTTCCAAGGTATTACAATTGGTTCATGCTAATGAATTTGGACCAATGAGCACTCCTTCAGTTACTGGGTCTAGGTATTTTTTGTTATTTGTTGATGATTTTAGTTGCAAAAGGTGGTTATATTTTCTTAAACAAAAATCAAAGGTGTTTTGCATGTTTAAGAAGTTTAAGGCATTGGTAGAAAAAGAGTCTGGTCAACAAACAATAACTCTTAGGTCGGACAATGGGGGGGATTTTGCTCTTTTGATTTCTCCAACTTTTATGCACATCACAGTAACAAGCGTCAGCTTACCATACCTTACACCCCTCAGCAAAACAGTGTTGTTGAGTGGAGGAACCACACAATCATCGAGGTGGATCGATCTATGTTGGAACATAGAAATGTTCTCGAGAAGTTTTGGGAAGTAGTCGACATTGTCGTCTATCTTCTAAACAAGTCTCCTACGTAGGCCATTAAGAAGAAGACTCCAGAGAAAGCTTGGTTTGGTAGGAAGCCTAAAATCTCTCACTTGAAAGTCTTTGGTTCTTTCGCTTATGTTTGGATTCTAGATGCCAAGTGCTCAAAATTGGATTCCAAGAGCCAGAAACTCATGTTCATAGGATACAGTGAAAACTACAAAGCCTATAGACTAATTGATGTAGACACTAGTTGTCTCATATTCAGTCGAGATATTGTTTTTGATGAAGAAGGATGGCCCTTTCAGCTCTCTTCTCCTGTTTTGAGCGCAAGCAAAGGATTTGGGTGTTAGTCTTCCATTAGGTCCACCTGATGGGAGGGATTCAGATGACTCTGACTCTGAAGTTGTGGAGTCTCCTAGGCATGATAATGCACCACCCAACTTTTCTCAATAACTTGTTGATGTACATCTTGATGAACCTATTCCAGCCAATCTAGGTTCAATTGTTCCTCCTGAGTTAGATGTTTGTACTTCTTCTCTGCGGCTGAAATGGTGGGCCAAGACCATAGGCGCTCTTCATGATGATTAGCTCATTGAGGGTAGATCATCTAGAAACAAGAGCAAATAGCAAAATATAGTAAATTGTGCTCTTATGGCCAACATTCACAGTGGTCATGAGCCTCAAACATATTCAGAGGCTAAAGGTATACCTAAGTGGGAACATGCTATGGAAGCTGAACACTTTTGTCTTCTGAAAAAAAAACACTTGGGTCGTGTCTGATCTTCCCCCTGGAAAGTGTTTACCTGCTAGGGTAACTTAGTTTAGTGGTGCATAGACGTTGTACGGAAATACACATACATAAGATAGATCAGAAAATATTAGTCTTTATTAATCATTCATAACTTGAGTACATTTACAATAGTCACTATCTCATATTATATTTCCGAAGAGAAAGTACATTGCTTATATAAACCTGAAGGGGTGTGACCGAACGTTACCACCGATTCCCAACTGCCGTTCGATAGTAACTAAGTACCGTCGGCTACACATTATATAACTAACACAGCATAATGTAAACTCTACGGCTCACATCATCCCCCCTAAAGAAAAGTCGTCTTCGGACGACAACAAAATGTCCGGGACAAAACAAGATAGGAATGATGAACCACGACGTACAAGAACCAAAACATGCTGCTCATTCTCAGCCTCTACCAAGTGCTGCAAATCTGCTGCTCAAATGATACTGCCTCCAACCACTCTATCCTCAATAGCCATGTTGCCTTCTTCACACCCAACTACTGGGTATACTGAGCCAAGTCTTGCTCTACTGTCTCCAACCTAGTGGTCAGCTCCTCCCGAGCTCTTGTGCCTCCACCACGTCAGCCTTATGTCTAGCCAAGACATACTCCTCAAAGCGTAGTACCCGACTACCCCTCTAGCCACCATTGGCGCGCAGACAATCAATAACTGCAGCATCTCCGGGTATCATCTGCTCAACCTGTGTGTTCACAACCTCCAAATCCATCTCCGTCGGCGACTTGTGGCTTCCCCTCCAACACTTAGCTTCAAACTTCTTTCTCACCAAGTGGAACAAACCCAACACTTACCCTGACGGTGTGGGTACCCCAAACTCTATGTTATAGTGTGCCTCAAAAATAAAAATGGGGTCTGGGGGCAGCGCCCCTGTAGGGTCGTGGGGCAGCGCCCCAGGCGGGGTCGAGGGGCAGCGCCCCCACGGGGTCCGGGGGCAGCGCTCCCTATTGCGGTACAGGGCGGGGTTGAGGGGCAGCGCCCCCGCCGCTAAGACCAATTTAGCACCTTCAAACCCACATAGAAGTCCATGGTGCACACCGTTTTCTTGCCTCTCCTCTGCCAACTGCGTTATTGTGCCTGTGCAAATGTCCTTCCCTTCGGTGCCATATGCTATTCCCTGTTCTTTATTTGTCGTTTTTCTTTGCCCTTATGCACTAATAGTTTTCCTTGTTGCCCTTATACAAATTAAATAACTACCTCCGAATCCCTAACTGCCTGGAGGCACTATACTTCACTTACTTCCTCTTCTTTGCTTCGTACGACCTACAATGGTCTTCAAATGTTTCCTTATACTTCACTTACTTTTTCTTCTTTGCTTCGTACGGCCTACAATGGTCTTCAAATGTTTCCTCTTGGCTATACGAAATTCGAGTTTTCATGCTCAACACATCCGTACGGCCCGTACAGATCAGTCTAATTTTCACCTTGTGGCTGGAGGTGTAGAATGCAAAATAATGTTGGGCTCCTTGCTGTTCTCCACTCCTTACTCTCTGTACGGGTATGTCCCCTTTATTTCCCTTCGAGTGCCGTACTGCCGTACAACTGTCTTTCCGTGTTTGTTTTCTTCCACTGGCGTTCGAAACCGTACCACTCGCATGGAATGGTTGGTTGTCTCGTAGCCGTACGACACTTTTATGCCCAATGTTGCCGCACTGTGTTTGGCTCCTCTTTGTCCCGTTCGTACTGCTGTACGGTTCTTACTCCGTCGGCTGGCTCCGTCCGTACGACCCGCTAAATTAGTCTGGTCTCCATCTCATATGGCCATGCGGTCTTTATAATATTTTTTTGCTTTGACTCCAGTGTGCCCGTACCCGTACGACAGTTGACCGTATGGTCCTGTTGTTTCCTTTCATTTTTGCTTCCGTACGACCGTACAGTATTAGGTCATACGGTACCGTATGTACACTTTACTTTTTTTTTATTAGTTTTTTAATAATTTTTTTTTTTAATTTTTTAATTTTTAAATTTAATTTAATTTTTTTTATTTTTTTAAAGTTTTTTGAAATTATTATTTGCCTAATCTAATTACCTTCCAGGTGCCTCTCCGGTTGTCCCTGCGGCTTCTCTGGTTTCTCGGTCTCCTTCCATCCCCTCCGGGGCTCTGTCCATCCTTTCGGGTGCTTTGTCCATCCTCTCCGGGTGAGGTTTCGATTTGGAACTGCTAATGGCCTCGTGTATCTCTCGTCTGTCGAGAGTCCACGGCTGGATGGCCCCGTCGTAGCCGACTTCCCGAACTTTCTCTTTGGGTTTGTTTTCGATGGCTATCCAAAGGCTGGAAACCATAAATTCTATAGGGACCACCATCGCTGGCCCGTACATAAGGAGAATAAAGAATTTGAACGCTGCGGCCACGAGGTTCCAACCGTCGCCGACGCGAGCGTCGTCACCGAGGTTTTTCCCCTTTGATTTTACCTCCTGGTATTTGATGGGTTCTTCCTTCGTAAATTGGTGTGCGGGGGTGGCTTCCTCCTCCCTAATGCTTAGCATGTTACAAGATGGTGGGAAGAACTTGTAATCTTCCATCTGCCAATGAAAGAGGCCATTCATTGAATCTCCATCATCCCCAGAACATTCTTCCAACTCCAAAACCCATTCGTCATTGGGCTCCATTCTTCTTTGCCCTCCGTCTCCTCCCACTTGCTCTCCTTCGGATTCTGAGTCCGAAGATGCTAACTCCTCGCTCACCATTTGCGTGTGGAGGTCAATCACGTACTTCCTCCTGGCAGTTGTTTACTCGCTGGGGTAACCTGGTCTAATTGTAGTATACACAGAACATGATATATCTAAAGGAAATGACAAGTATTATTATTTATTCAAGTCAAGTGATTACAACATTGTCTCCGCATCGATGATGCTTTACCCGAAGGTAATACAAGTATATAAAGGTCCGAAGGGACGCGACAGTTGACAACCGTGCGCAACTCCCTAGCCTCCAGATGTAACTAATTCCCAACCGACGCATCCGTACATTACACCTGACAACATCATCCCCCCCAAAAAACAAGTCATCTCCGACGACTGCACAACAAAAATGAGGACAAAAGTAACCAGAACCAAATAATCACAACTGGGAAGAGGGGGTCTGAGAGGGCATCCCTGAAGAGGTGGAAGATGCTAACTGAGCTCGTAACGCATAGACCTGCTTCGTCCGAGCCCTCGAATCCCGCTCGGCAACCATTCGGTGCTCCAGGGCATTCTTCACCATCATGGAAGCCTCCAACAATTCTTTCTCCTTCTAGTCCGCAGTCTCCCGAGCCTGGGTGAGATAAGTGTCCAAGGCACGCCGCTTGGCGGATATCTCCTGTAACTGCTGCTCAAAAGAAAGTCGCTCCTGTGCAATCTGTGCCTCTAGAGCTAACTGCGCTGCCCTGGCAGTTTCCACTTGCGCCACCAATTCACGACGCTCTGTCGCCCAACCGGCCTGTTGACGAGCCAACTCCTCGGTACTCTGAGCCAGGTCTCGCTCAATGGCCTCAAACCGGGTGGCCAGCTCCTCCCGAGCACTCTGTGCGGCCACCCGTGCCATCTCCCGTTCTGCCGAAACCTGCTCCGTACTCCTCAGGGCATAATAGCCCTCCCTGAAGGCCTGCTCGATCTGCCGTACTAGAGTCTCTACACGACTCTCTACCTCAGGCTCTGTAACTGCCCAAGCTGTCAACATCTTCGCTGTCTCTACAGTGGGCCATCCGCCTGCCTCAAAACAGGCTGCAAAAGCTATGGGGCAGTCTGTCCGGACAAAAGTCAATAGGCCCGCCAAGCTGGCGACAACACTCTCCCTAGCTCGAGACTGTGCAGAAGCCATCACTTGACGGCCATGGGCTACCACATCGGCAAGGAATGCCTCAATGTCATCCGTGGGCTCTGGTGGAGGTGGAATGAAAGAATCCCCCAATCTGTCGGTGATTATAATCCCCGTCTCCCTGAAATGTACGACCTCGGTGCCTACATCCTGTGTGGTATGTCCCACCTCCGTTCCTCCATCCTGGGCAACCTCCTCTGCCAAGTGCGTAGCTGTAGGGGATGCGACCGCATCCAGATCAATCACCTCGGGAGATACCTCCCGTCTAGGAGAGAGAAGTACCGTGCTGACCGGGGCCAATGGAGCCATTTGGAAACGTTGGCTAAGCCAACTACACATGCCCTCAATGGAGGACGGATCAGCTCGAGGTGGGTCCAATAAGGCCCTGTCAACCGTCACCATGGCATCAATCCCAACCACATCCAACTGTACTTGGCCCTTCAGTACAGGCGGATCCAACTCCTCTATCCTGCTTCCCTCTACCTCTGTCTCCACTGAGGGTAATGCCTCCGGGACCACTGATGGGGTCATGTCGACTGGTGTCCTCAACTGACCAAAAGCGGGGGTAGTCTGTGTGCCCAACGCCGCTGTGGAAATCAAATGTGCAGTCGCAGAGAGCACTGGTGGTGTAAATAGCACCGGTGGAGGCGTGGCTATGGTAACAACCACCTCCGTGGTGTCCCCCTCTACTGTCTCCTCATCCCCGTCACTCTCAGATGTCACCTCGCGTCCGCTGTCTATGTCCTCCGATGCAGATTCGGAAATTGTTTGTCGTTGTCGCTTCTGCCCTGGGAGAGCCTTCTGACCAGTCAGAACATCCAAATGTTTCCAGCACATAATGGGAGGCTCACCGGGAGCCAAGGGCCCCGGTTTAACTTCTCTCGACAAAGTGGCCTCTGGGTTTATCTCTATTTGCAACATTTGCCCAATTATATTGTCTTCGGCATCTGTCCATCCAGAGGGGCTGGCGTGGTCACCTGCATCCTTCATGGCTTTTCCAATGTCCTCTCGAGCCTTTTGTAGTCGCTGTTTCTCCGTGCGAGGATCGGGGTACCGAGCTTCTTTTGTTTGGCTCCGGGTAATTGCCAGAACCTTTTCTTCATCGACGGTCAAGTAATTCACTCTGGGTTTCGTCGGATAGGTCGCATCTTCATGGTCTCCGGGGCCGCACCACCGGCACAACTTCTGGAATGTCTCGCCTTTGTCGCAGTCTCGGGCAAAATGACCCCACTGGTTGCAGGCTCGGCACTGAATCATTGGCCTTCCCTTTGGGTCATATTGTATCCGGCTCTTGTTGGTATTATCACTATTTCCTCTTCCTCCACGTCGGTTATTTCGGTATCCGCCAGATGATGCAGTGTTGTTGTTCTGCTGCGTTGTGTTGGCCGTCCCGAAGGTGGTCGATTGCTCGTGTAAAGAGTACTTGTGGGCCCCGTGCCTTCATGTTATACGGGCATTCCTTAATGGAATGGCCCATGACTTGGCAGATATCACAAAATAATTTCCTCGGACATGAGCCCTTCGTGTGCCCCTTTTCCTTGCACTCCGTACACCATAGCTC
>MU223621.1:2179737-2228874 GCA_018584345.1 Thuja plicata
ACATGTCATCTTCCCCCTTGCTGGTACCCCCTTTCATGGTCTTGAACTCCTTCATCATTCTCTCCATGTCCTTTTGGAGTGCCATGACTTTTTTCTTCGACTCGCCATCACTGCTACTGTCATCGTCTGCGGTGTCATCTTCGTCGGAGGAAGACTTGCTTCTTTTCTTCTTGGAGGTCTTCTGTTCGCTCTCCAAGTCCATCGCCCGATTATAGGCATCTTCGTATGAAGTGGGGGGAACTATCTTCATTTTCCTCCGTAGGTTCGATTTTAGGCCCTCCACGAACCATCTTTTCTTCATGCCATCCGCTGGCTGGCTCTCCATTTTTCCGACTAACTCCTTCAGTCGGCGGCTGTAGGCCCGCACAATCTCCTTGCCTTGTTTAGTACCATATATCTCGGAAACAATTTCATTGTTATCCCTCAGGAGTCGAAACTCCTTCTGGAATTCTTTCTTGAGTTCGTCCCAAGTGGTCACCGTTGTTTTGTCCAAATCGGAGTACCAGTCGATGGCTACCCCTCTGAGTGTGGCGGGAAACTGTTTCACCCATTCTGCTTGGTCGGGGACTCCATTCGCAGACCAGATTGTCTCACACGTACGACAATGTCGTACTGGATCTTCCTTTCCATCTCCGTGGAATTTTGGCAACTTGTTGTTGGTCGCCATGTTTACTTTTCTAGGCGCCGACTGTGTTTGCACCGGTTGTGTTACAGGCTGGGATGGTACTGTCGGCGTCGGTACCGTACCACTTGATGTCCCCGAACTACTGGAATTGTCCAGGCCTGGTGGGCTACTGTGATACGCGTGCCCCTCGGTCACTTCGATACTCGCGGCGACAACAGTATCCTGAGCCTCCCTCCGTGCGGCTTGCTTTTTTTCCTTCCTTCGGACTTCTCTTGCTTCCGTCCGTGGGGTTAAGGTTAAGGACCCCAACAAGCTCCTTGTTTCCTCTAGGCAGTCCTCGTCACTTCTCCCAGCCTCCCGGTCAAATACCTCCAGATCCTTGCCTTCACTTATTCCCTTCGGTAGTCCTTCGGCGCGTCTTCTGTATCTCTCCCTTCGCTCGGCTTGCTGTTGTGCGAGTACGGCTTTTCTATCGGCTTGTTCTATTTTTATTCAATTGATTGGGCATGAATTCTTTGTTCACTTCTCCATAGGGCAATAATCAACACATCAATTTTTTTTTTTTTTCCTTCCCGAGTATGTCTAGGCAGTGGTGCCAAATGTTTACCCGCTGGGGTAACTTAGTTTACTGGTGCATAGATGTTGTACGGAAATACACATACATAAGATAGATCAGAAAATATCAGTCTTTATTAATTATTCGTAACTTGAGTACATTTACAATAGTCACTATCTCATATTATATCTCCGAAGAGAAAGTACATTGCTTATATAAACCTGAAGGTGTGTGACCGAACGTCACCACCGATTCCCAACTGTCGTCCGGTAGTAACTAAGTACCGTCGGCTACACATTATATAACTAACACAACATAATGTAAACTCTACGACTAACAGAAAGAAGCCCATTGGTTGCAAAAAGTCAAGCATCACATTGTTGGAACCCTTAATAAGTACAAGGCTCAGCTAGTTGCTAGAGGGTCCTCACAGAAAGAAGGCATTGACTATGAAGAGACTTTTGCTCTTACAACCAAAATGAGTACAATTTGGCTCATCCTTGCCATTTCAGCCTAGTTTGGTTGGAAAGGCCATCAAATGGAGGTCAAGAGTGCATTTCTCAATGGGGAATTACAAGAAGAAGATTATATGACATAGCCTCCAAGATTCAAGGTTGTTGGTAAAAAACACCAAGTATGCCGAATGGTGAAAGCACTTTATGGCTTGAAATAGGCTTCTCGGGCTTGCTACATAAAGATTGATAAGTACCTCAGTGATCAGGGTTTTCAATGGAGTCCTTTCGATTCCAATCTGTATGTCAAAACTATTGGTAATGATATTCTTCTTGTCATCAATGTTGATGATCTGATTATTACTGGTAATTTAGTTTTTTTGATCAAGTAGATCAAACAAGGTTTGTGCCAATCCTTTGACATGATAGATTTGGGACTTTTACATTACTGATTAGGTATTGAGGTTTGGCTAACAAATGGCAGTTTATTTATCTCCTAGTCGAAGTATGCGAGGAGTTTGCTAGACAGGTTTCAGATGCAAGATCGCAAACCTGCATCCACACCTATGGAGAAAGGGCTGAAGTTGTCAGCCAAATCAGATTCACATGTAGTGAATGAATCCATGTTTAGGCAACTAGTGGGCAATCTCATCTATGTCACTGCCACTAGACCTGACCTCAGTTTTCCTGTGAGCTACATCTTTTGCTTCATGAAAGCTCCTAGAGTTGAACACTGGGTTGCAGTGAAGCATGTGCTGAGATATGTAAAGGGCACTTCTGACTTTGGTATTTTGTATAAAGAAGCAAAGATCCTAGACTCATTGGTTTCACAGACTCAGATTGGGCAACTTTTGTTGATGATAGGAAGTCTACATTTGGGAACAACTGCAATCACATGGGCTAGCAAGAAACAATAGGTTGTAGCTCTTTCCTCAACTGAAGCAAAATATCAAGGAACAATCAAAGTAGGTTGTGAGGCAGTTTGGCTTCAAAGGATGCTTTCCAACATGCATATGTCTTGAGCAGGTCCTTCACCTCTATTTTGTGACAATCAATGGGTCCTCAAACATGCCAAAAATCCAGTCTTCCATGAGCAGACCAAGAATGTTGAGTTTCACTATCATTACATCCGCCAACTTGTTGAAGATGGATTAGTATAGCTACAATATGTTTCGACTGATGATCAGACTACAAACGTCCTCACTAAGTCTCTGGGCACGGTCAAGTTTGTAAAATTTAGGGTGCAACTTGGTGCAATTGACAAATTGACCATTAAGGGAGGGTATTAGAATAATATTTGCATATCTATTTATTTAATGGTCAATTACATCCGCCAACTTGTAGAAGATGGATTAGTATAGCTACAATATGTTTTGACTGATGATCATACTACAAACGTCCTCACTAAGTCTCTGGGCACGGTCAAGTTGTAAAATTTATGGTGCAACTTGGTGCAATTGACAAATTGACCATTAAGGGAGGGTATTAGAATAATATTTGCATATCTATTTATTTAATGGTGCAATTGACATATTGACCATTAAGGGAGGGTGTTAGAATAATATTTGCATATCTATTTATTTAATGGATTAGTATAGCTACAATATGTTTCGATTGATGATCATACTGAAAACGTCCTCACTAAGTCTCTGGGCACGGTCAAGTTTGTAAAATTTAGGGTGCAACTTGGTGCAATTGACAAATTGACCATTAAGGGAGGGTATTAGAATAATATTTGCATATCTATTTATTTAATGGTCAATAATGTAATATTAGTTTGTTTAGATAGTTTCTAATTTAGTCTTGAGTTATCAATTGTCTCTTTATGAAACATTATCAATGTAATTGCCTATATATGTGCCTTTCATCCTTTGAGTAAAATTAAGCAATTACCAATGTAACAACTAGAAATAGAATTGTGAGGCTGGCCTCATTGATCTTGCGGCCTATGCAACAAAGAAGTAGATACAAGTGCAACAACATTGTTTTCACTAACATCCCATAGCTTATATATTTGCTATGTATTTCAGGTTTGCCAATATCCCCAAAACATACATGCTTCCACGCCTTTTCCTCAGATATGGAGTGTTACCCCTATATTTTTGCTCGTGCTTAATGGCCCTAAATCAGCAAAAATTAGCTATTACTAGTATTTTAATGATTAAAGGCTTGGTTATATCTGTTGAGGACCCTCATGTACCTCTCCTGCCTGTCAATTACAGGAGCAATTATTTTTCATTTTCCGTGAAAGATGATGCCAAATCTTTTGTAGAAATAATTATTATGGCATTTTACCCAACTTCTACAAGTTTTTGTGACCCAACTCATTACCGGTAACCATATTTTAATGCTTTAATTTTCGGGTTCAAAGGATGCCAAAACAATTAAATCCTAGGTTTTGTGTGTCCTATGCTAAAAATATTTCTGGGTTATGCTCTATATGGCTCATTTAGCCTACAGTTAAAATTTCATGGGAAATAAAGTGATCAACAAAAAGTAATGCAGGTTTTTCTACTGCAGTTCGAGGGAGTAATGTTGCGTTGAACTTGAACCATTGAACTAAGGTTCAAATTTCAAAGTTCAAAGTTCAAATTCATTGGTTCGAAAATGCAGGTTTGTAAGTACGGGTTCAAAACCCAAAGTTCTAAAATTCTAAAATTTGGAGTTCAAATGATCAAAGTTCCTTGATTCAAAGGTGCAACTTCCAAGTTCAAATTCATTGGTTCGAAGGTTCAGGTTCAGCAAGAGCAAGAGCAGGTTGGCATATTTTGAACTTGAACCAACGTACCTATTTTTTGTTCAAAGTTCAAAGTTCAAATCGGGCCAATGATTAACCAGTTTCTATATGGGAAGTATTACAAAGTCCTACTTTCTTAGAGGATTATCAAATATGGATGGAATTAAATCAAATTTGTGCTCAAGAGCAACTAAAAGTGGTGATTCATGTGCAAGTATTGGCATGAATAATGTTTATAGTTTTCAATGCAACTTATAATCACGAATTTTCTGATGAAAGAAAAAAAGTCTCGGTGTGGAAGCAATACCTCCACATTTAACTGTTGGATTTGACTCATTTTTGGATATGTTGATGGGAGACAAGTTTACAAGGATCTCACAGGAGCGATTTGAAAAATAAGATCAGGTTCAAAAGTTACAGTCGATTGAGTACGGGTCTATCAAACAACTACGAGCTGTAACAGAAAAAGTCATACCTTAGATTTTTATTATCTCTACTCATTAATGTTTTATTATAAAGTTGTATTTGTTTAAAAGCAACATTATAATAAAGAGAAATCATAGAATGAATAAGTCATCAGAGGGAATAATTAAGAAGGGATCATTTTTATTGTTGGGGATATTTTTTGAGAATCAGTTATGAATAACTGAAAAGGCTATGGGAATGAAGGAAGACTATTTATTGTAAAAACTTTCCAAAAGGAGGGTTCTTCTTTTCACATAGGTCTGATGCCTATAGGAAGAAGACATATTTTCTGATTCTGAAATTGTAACAGAGGGGAGAAATGATATTTTGTTTTACAAGTTTTTTAGCAAGGATAAAGATAATCTGTAGGTATTCTTTATTATGTATTTAAAGTAAAGTGAAATGCATTTTCAGACCTGTTGATCTGAATAAGGGGATTTCCTTGATCGAAGACAATCTGTTGGTTGATTCGATCATGTTTGAGGTATTGTCCTGTTCTGAACAAGTGTTTATGTGCTTCATAAACTCTGTAGGGTTTATTCATTCACATGTTTTATCAGAATATCATCTTCTCTTTGTTTCTATGTAAATGAGAAGATTGATTATATGGTCTGTGTGCCATATATATTTGATTTTCTTTAAAAGTATTTAAAAATTAATAACTGCATTTATTCCATGTTGATGGGTGAATGCTAGTATGACACAAATGCTAGTATGCCTTCGTGTCTTCTGGTCAAAGACATACCCAGTTGTTTTATTTGTTGAAAATCTAAAGGAGGGAGTTGTACCTTAACATCAAAATTCAGAGAGCGCTTGCACATAACCATTGCAAGCATCTCAACTATTAGTTGTAGATTTTGTCTTGTTTGGGTGCTCAAGAGTCATTTTGAAAAGGTTTTTTGTGAAAAGACAAATCTGTTTACTAACATGAAGGAGGTGAGCATTATCTCTAGTCATGTCAGAAAGTTCAAGGGCACAAAAGTGGCACTTTAATTGTGCCCCCAATTGTCTTTGGCTTGCTTGGTAATTTTGTTGCAAATTGTTTTAAAGGAGACTTATGATCAGAAGGACCCTTAGCATGCTCCGCCAATAATATGGAGGGGCAATTAATAGTACTTGCAGCTGCAGTCGTCACGAAACTAGTGGTTTCAGATTCATTGTCGTGGTCACCCTCCTCAATGTCCAGCCTTAGGTGCATAATCGGATTCAGTATTTTCACTGTGAACCTCAACCTCATCCTCAATCATGTCATGAGAACTCAATTTGACATTGCAATAAACAATATAAAATTTATAAGTTTATAATTCTAAAATTTAAATTTAAACTATGCATGCAAGTTGCAACAACATAATGCAAAGGATTGAGACTTTTTTTCTTTTCAATACTTAGGTTGCACAAAGTGCAAAAGTAGAGGATACACAAAAAAATGTTGTACTAAATCTTTGTTAACCAAGGCTTTCACTTTTATTTTTCTTACTTCAGGTTACACGAAGTGTAGAAGCAAAGGATACACAAAAGTTTCATTCTAGTTTGACAAACTTGAAAATAAAATCTAAATTTCAATGTTGAATCTTGATGACAATATGAACAATGAACATTGCAATGAATCTATGAATATGCACTTGCAGCCATGTCTATAAAATTCTGAATAATATTAAATTTTCAAAATGAAACTATAAAAAAATGAGTAAAAGTCATAGAATCCTACCTTATGCTTGGAAAATCCTTCAACATGGTGGGGCATCCCCCTTCTCCCTCTTCTTCTTGTTTCTTCTCACCCGTCTTGCATTTACAATTGCCAGATCTCTCTACTGTATTTCTGTAGCTAAGGAGAGAATTGGATTTATACTGAAGATTGTTATCTGAGGAGTTTGTTGATAATTAATTGGCACACTGAGAAGTGCAATTAATTTTGGAATAGATGTATTATCTTATGCTTTGTTATTAAAACTTGTGCTCTGGAGAAGTTGTGAGGTTTTGGAAATCTTAAACTAATCGAATAACAACAATAATCAGCTGGGCCAAGTACCATAAGCTTGAATTGTAAATTCGATTAAGTACTTTGGCACTTTGAATCAGATATTAATCTGGTGAATTGTGTATGTGTTCTTGGAGATCAACGTGGGTATTGAAGGCAGAATTTCTGAGTCTTTGTAAGGAATTGCAGTTGTAACCTACCGTCATTGCACTTGGAGTTTCAGCAAAACTCCAAGTTTGGTCTTTCGCCATAGAAGGATTTCACCACAAAGAAGTTGCATGCCGCGTTAGATGTATGGGAAGCCGCGCATGGTGAGACTGGACACTGCGTGGAGGATGTAGTGGATGCGGGTGGAGTTAAACAGAATGCGGCTTGTTTGAAAGCCGTCCATAGTATCTTAGCATCTGCGGCCAGCCAACAATACAGATTCAGGGAGGTGGAGTGACATAGCCAACACAATATCATTGGGATTTGTATATGCATGGTGGAAAACGGTATTTAAAGCCACACTTAATTAGCAATTGGTTTCCAGTTTTACGCAGAGTATTTATTAATTAATGTTATTTAGTTTATTAATTTTATATTGGAAAAATACAAAAAGTGTATATTTTGTTTTATCAAAGTGAAGATAGATTGGTTATTGGTGAGAAGTGAATGTGAATCTGGAATTTAGCAAAAGAGCCTGGCAGGCTCATTACAGTGGTATCAGAGCGGTTTCCTGCCAGCCTACAGGGAAATCGGGTTCATTTTTATTTATTATTATTTGGGAATTCAATTATGGCAAATGATAGGCGATTTATGCCCGGTAAGCATTACCACCGGAGAGGTCATTCACCCACACTAAATGAAGAGGATGCAGATATTCAGTTTGGCACAGTGCTTGGTGGTGATGCTAATAATCCAGGTGGTTTAGGTGGTTCAGCAGGTACTGCACGACCCACAGCTGCTACTGAAGCAGATTTAGACAGAGGCTAGGGAGACCTTCAGGAACCTAGCAGCAGGGCAACATCATGTAGTTGATGTATTACATGAGCTTTCTGACACCTTGAGACAGATGGTATTAACGAGGGACCAGAGTGGGGAGAGATCACGTGATGCTTATGTCACATCACATAGATCACAGATTGATGACAGGCACAGTGATTATGAGCATAGAGCCCGGAGAGATGACAAAGCAGATAGGGCAGGTGATAGGGGAGATCAGTTCAAACCCCAGGGGCCCAGATTTGTGAGACCGGAGGCCGATGCAGTCAGCACTGATCCTGAGGATGTCCCCTTTGCCGATGATATAGTCACTCACTATGCTGAGTGGGATGCCCTTCCTCAGGCCTTGAAGCAAAATTTGAACTTTGACACAGAAACGGGAGCATTCGAGGGGAAGGCCAACACAGGATAGACAGAGGATGGGGTTGGATGATTTGAGACAGGTGGCTAGCAAGATGATGCTAGCACATTTCGATGGCAGCGGTAGGATCACTGCTAGAGCTTGGATCCACAAGCTTGACACCTATCTCGCATTGCGTCCTATGACGAAGGACGCCATTAGATTTGTAGTTTTGCATTTAGATGGGACTGCACATGACTGGTAGTACCATGGGTTGAGATCACTACGTCATGACCAGATTACTGTCTATCAAGAGTTTGTGGATAGGCTGATTGAGCGCTTTGATAGAAAAGATCCAGAGGTTTATTTTAGAGAGTTGGCTTAGTTGCAGCAGAGAACTAGTTTAGAGGGCTTCATTAGCGAGTTTCAACGCATATCAGTGATGGTGTATGATATCTTAGAATGCAGGAGAGTGATGCTATTTTTGGAGGGGATAGTAGAGCTACTCCGTGGATGGGTTAAGTCTTTGGACCCACCCACTTTACAAGAGGCAATGAAGAAGGCCCGAGATCTTGAGTCATCATCTTGGAGCAAGGGTGCCCCGAAGTCATCTGGTCCCCCACCTGTTGATGAGGAGTCTCCACCAATTGTTAAGGACAAGGGCAAGACAATGGGGAGATTTGATGATACTTCCAGAGAGGATCTGAGGAGGAGACAACTTTGCTTTTGGTGCAAGGGGCCTTTTTCTAAAGGTCATACTTGTGCTTTGAGGCCGGAAGGAGCAGTAAACCGCGGCATGTGGGTTTACACGGATGAGATGGATGAGTAATCGCAGCCACATGAGGATAAGGACAAAGATGATCCTACTGGGGATCGAGTCTATACTATGACGAGTGTTTATAACCTCATATTTGACTCACATGTTCAAGATTTACATCAGGTGCAGAGCTGGTCTGTACCTAAGATGGATTGGTTGCAGGATGACTGGGGAGAGTCAGTGAAGTTTAGTATGACGAGTTCTCTTGTTGAGTCATTTTCTGTTGATGTCCAGATCTCCACTTCATCAACGCAGGCACTTGGGGTTATGATACAGGTGATGGTGCTGCTAATGTCATGGGTTTACAGTTGGTTCCGGGATGGCAGGGATGTCGCGTGCTTCTTATGGGATCCGGGTGGAGGTTCTAGTGAGATACTCGATTGTTTGAGGACAAGCAATTTTGGGGAGGGAGGACTATGATGTCCCCAATTTTAGCAGGTATTGGTAGTGGCTTTGTCAACTCATCGCGACCCTCGTGATTTGATGCCTGGTTTTGAGGGTCCCAGTTGACAGACTTGCTATTTTTAGTAAGTCTAGACTTACTATTTTTAGTAAGTTTGGTCAGTTTCTATTTCTGGCAAGGCACTATCGGTAGTGGTCAGTGCTCCAGACTATATTTAGTTTGTGCAGTTCTTTGGCTGGGGACTTACTATTTTTGGCAGTGCAGTAGGTGGCTCTGGTAGTTAGTCGTCACCTGCAGCGGATGTTGGATTTATTGCATGAGCTCATATTTATTAATTAATAATTAAAGTCATATTGTTATAATACTTAATTATAATAATGTTTTAGAAGTTGATAATTAAAAGAGCTGTGAACTGAAGCTCTTTTTGGGAGACTGTGGCCAAGGATGGGTTATAAATATGAGCTCATTTCATTGGGATGGGCATTCGATTATTGATTAAACTTTTGACTTTGTGGCTCTGTGCCGGAAATTTCTGAATTGTGCCCTTGCTGAAGTATAAGGGTTTCTGAGTTCTTCTCTGCTGCAATTGTGCTAAGGTAAACAATTGCAAGATCTCTCTACTGTATTTCTGTAGCTGAGAGAATTGGATTTATACTGGAGATTGTTATCTGAGGAGTTTGTTGATAATTAATTGGCACATTGAGAAGTGCAATTAATTCTGGAATAGATATTATTATCTTATGCTTTGTTATTAAAACTTGTGCTTTGGAGAAGTTGTGAGGTTTTGGAAATCTGAAACTAATCTAATTTATTAAGTACTTTGGCACTTTGAATCATATAATAATCTGGTGAATTGTGTAAGTGTTCTTGGAGATCAACGTGGGTATTGAAGGCAAAATTTCTGAGTCTGCGTAAGGAATTGCAGTTGTAACCTACCATCATTGCACGCGAGTTTCAACAAAACTCCCAGTTTGGTCTTTCGCCATAGAAGGATTTCACCACAAAGAAGTTGCATGCCGCATTAGATGTATGGGAAGCCACGCATGGTGAGATTGGACACCGCGTGGAGGATATAGTGGATGCGGGTGGAGTTAAACAGAATGCGGCTTGTTTGAAAGCCGTCTGTAGTATCTTGGCATCTGCGGCTAGCCAGCAGTACAGATTCAGGGAGGTGGAGTGACATAGCCAGCACAATATCATTGGCATTTGTATATGCATGGTGGAAAACGGTATTTAAAGCTACACTTAATTAGCAATTGGTTTCCAGTTTTACGCAGAGTATTTATTAATTAATGTTATTTAGTTTATTAATTTTATATTGGAAAAATACAAAAAGAGTATATTTTGTTTTATCAAAGTGAAGATAGATTGGTTATTGGTGAGAAGTGCATGTGAATCTGGAATTTAGCAAAAGAGCCTTACAGGCTCATTACACTCCACCACCTGGCATTGGTTGAACTATTTCCACATATTTCCATAGTGGGGAGCATCTATCTGTTTTGAAGCGGGTGTTTCCGGTCCTAGAAGTAGAAACACTTGCCATTCTATGAGTATGAATCTACAAACAACACACAACAAAAAAACTAAAATGATAAAAGAGAATTAAAATAAAACTAAGGAGCCCATTTCATTTTGTAAGAAAAATTGTAAAAAAAAACTCTGATTCAGCAGATGTAATCATCGTTGAATTTTAGTAATCAGATCTAAAACATTAGCAATTAAACAAATAAATCAGTAAGATGACATAGTGGATTTACCTTGGGAAACCTCTATGAGGAAAACCCAGCAGTCAGATCAGAATTTAAATTACAATGACTCACAGTGGTATTGTTGAGGATTAGCTGAGGATCCCCGGTCCACGAAGCAAATCTCCTAGTCTCTAAATATCCACAAGTAGTATCTTAATTATGGAAATCAATTATTCATTAACGAGAATGTATGGTCACACAGTTTGAATGTCTAATCGCTTGATCTGATTATGTAGTTGTAGCAGCTGGGATGAATAGCATGGAGTCTTGACACCCAAATATGGATACACTGCTGTCACTGTTCTGAGGTGCTGTGATTGCTATATGAATATGAATCTCTGCTCCAGATCTGCTCCTATATTAATGTGAATTGCTGCTCCAGAATTTCTCCTATATGAAAAGGCGCTCCTGAATGATAATACTCACTGTTGCTTTCTTTAATATAATTGCTGCCACATAGAAATCAAATCGCTTCTTTACCAAGGTTCGAGAATGAATTTGCAGTCCTAAAATGAAATCGCAGTTCAAGTTGCTGCTCCAAATGTCTATACTCACAGTCCCTTTTATATGTATTATTTCCTTGTGTGAAGATTGTTGATCGCTGTTGTGCATGCCCAGGCTGCGAACTTCTAATATGTAATTTGCTGTGTATGAGTATCACCATAGATCGGTCCTTGTCATCATTTGACGTCAAATGAGGACTCCTTATATACATGGCATGGGTGAGGATACAGTCGGCCTTTATTCTAGCAGTTGGCCTCTTAAACCTTTTTGGCACCAAGGTATAGGTCACACGTTTTAACCAAATATGTTTGAATTTGATAGGGCCCAGCCCTATCTCTAAATGACTATCTCCAAGGAGAGAGCCCAACCCTTTTATTTTATTAAGTTTAAAATATTGTATTTATAAATACAATAGCCCGATATATTAAGTTAAATTAAAGATATAACTTAATAATTCTAACTCATAATTATTTATTTAGTTTTCCTAATTAAATAAATAATCAATCCATACATAATATTTAACTTTCTATTTTAATTCTCCAATATATATTTAATTTCCAGATTAAATACGTAATCTCCCCAATTCAATATATTATGTAATTCTCCTAATTAAATAATAAGTTATTTATTTATTTCTCCAAAATAAATAATTAATCCATTATTTAATTATCCTTAATTAAAATAATTAATTAATTATTTTAATTTTCCTAATTAAAATAATGAGAGCTAGAATCCGATCTTGCTGCTAAACGTTAACAATCATCAGAAGCTAATGGAACAAAATCAGAAGCATTGTAGCACTTGTTTAAAATTTATCATAAAGGTTAGATTTTGAACAGCAGAAGCACCTTTCAAAAATAGCTCAAAAAATATGATCATTGGCCATTAAGACAGGTTAAGACAGAACAATCTGGAGAACTTTGCTTGCCATTAATTAAAAAAAATGTAAAAAAACAGTAAAAACAAACAAAATATTAAATAAACAAAATGAAAACAGAAAATGCATAACCTACCTCTGCAAAAACTGGAGTCTGTGTCTGCAACTCTCGCTGCTGGAAGATGTATGTGTTGTGAACACTGAACTTGTGCTAGAAGACTGTATGTGCCGTGGTCCGTAATATGCTAATATGTGTTGTGCCGTCACAAACCAAACAAAACACATGAAATACAAGTCGTTTTAGGTTTTAAAACTGTCGCTGCCTTCCACAAATGAAATAGACAAGTTATTTTAGGTTATAAATAGTCAAAAAAACTTTAATAAAAGTCAACAAAAATGACAATGGCTCCAAATTCGTTCAAAATTCACCACAATTCTGTCCGGGTTCGCGAGAGGGTTTTCAAAGTCTGAGGGTTTTCAAAGTCTTACGAATTCGCTGCAAAGTCGTCCAGGGTTCGAAATGGAGAATTTGCAGCGAATGTCTCACTGTCAGAGACTTTCTAAAGAATTCGAACCGAATTCGAATTCCAAGCGAATCGCATTGCGAATTCCTCCCCCCTGGAGCGAATGTGGTAACATAGAGTTTTTGGTATAATTAGTTCTTATACTGTTATACATCATTTCGTAACTAGCATTTCAAGTACTATATGTATAGTATATTACAGACCCCCCCCCTCCCCCGACGCCGTCCCACCCGCTGTCCCCAAATTGAAGCCCTTATTTCCCGTCCCGTTAACCCGTCCCGCTGTCCCGACGTCCCCAGTACCCGTGTTACACTGGTATAAACCATGAATACAAACCTTTAACACCATACCCCAATTGATTTGTTGATTACCATTTGAAGCAATTTAAGCCCCAACGCTCTCTTTTCCCACAAAAGTTATTGCCAACCCAATATAAATTGCCATCGACACTAAGGTATTTGAAATCCTCTCATTTTAGGAAAACTTTGTACTTTGTAAATGCTCAGAATTTAATCTATTCTATAAGATTTAAATTGCTTAAAGAAAGATTTTTTGAATGTTAATAGAAACTAGTAATTTTTTCTCTTTAGAGATTTTATTAGAGACTTAAAAGCAAGGTTTCAATCTTTGAAGGCCTCAAAATTTCAAATATAAAAGAAGTAAACTTATTATAAAATGATAAACTCTATTTTTTTCATAGATTTAGCAAGATTTTAAATGGATCATTTGATTTAACAGTGAATAACAAGAGTTAAAATGGTAAAACCAAATAAACCAATTCCCATAATTATCTAGAAGCAACAATTCACAAATGTGAAGGATTATTAAAAAGAATTATGCTGTGAACAATGCCATGTAATTTATCTTTGAAACTTGCATATAAATATTAAAATAGGCCTAAATTAACATACATACTCACTTAAAAATTTAAAGTGAAGTGTGATTGCCCACTTTGAGAAAATAATTAGCAGAAGAACAAATAATTGTATTATCACATACAAATTGCATGCGGATCTTTAACCCATTGACCCTCTGATTTCATATCATGGTTTGTTTTGTATATCTGGGATGTTTTGGCGTTGGGGACTGAGATGGTATGTTCCAATCCTGTTTACATTTTTATTTTCCAAAATAATGGGGCTGGCCTTTCTTTCTTGCATTGGGTGTGCCTGGATGATCATGGGGACTGAAATTGTTTTTGAAGTCCCAGAATTTAAATGATGAACAGAAGAAAGTAGTCCTAGTAGGAAGAGACTATTATGGTATTATCAACAGCTTTAAAGGTTGTGGCTATGACTCTGTTCAGAAGGTTAATATGTCTGCTTGATTGAATGAACCTAGTAAATTTTCTTTTCCTTTTACTGGATCTTCCTGTTGTAGTTTTGCTAGTTAACAGATTTGTCTTTTCAATACAGCAAATAATTTAATAAACTGACTCTCTTGCCCAGATATTCAAACAAATTGCTAACAAACAGTTGGAGAGATCATCATTGTATTAATGATCTTCCTCTGAATTTTAGAGGTACAGCTCCTCTTATGATATATTTTTGGTTTTCAGGGTATACTTTTAATCAGAAAGCAAGAAAGGTAAATTAACACGAGCATAGGCATACTGCAGATGCAATTTCAGAATTAGAATTAAAAAGGGAACAGTGATAAATGACACAAAGTTCACCTGCTCAGCACCGACAACAGATAAATAAGGGAGAGATTCAATATTTCCTTTCCAGATATTTAAAGAATTCAGAACTCAAAGTTTCTACAGTAAACATATAAATGATTATATAGGACAGGAAAATAACGGGGAATAACTTTGACAAACTCAAAGGCATTCTACAGTCAAAGAAAATCCACATAAATACAAAGTTTTAACATATATCTCCTTTCTTTGATTAAACAGCAAATGGTTCAAAGACCATTCTACTCCTGTATAATATTAAATAACCATGCCTGAAACAGAAAATCTCTCCTCCCCCTCTTACAGAATTAACATAAAAATGCCTCTAATGTTGAAGCATCTGGTGGATCAGCTTCTTTTTGATTGCATATTTAAAGCCCCTCTTCCTAGTGAGGTCTTTCATTTCTATAACTGATTCTGAAAAGACCCTTCTATAGAGACCATTCGGTTCTAGTTACTGAATCTTTAAATCTCATTTCAGAACATAATATATACTTTTCTACTTTGCCCATGGCATCCGCATAATGTCTAATGAATTAAAACATTACAAGTGCGGTCTTTATAATAAAACAAAATTGCTTGGTATTGTAGTTAACGAGTAGGAGATGGCTGCTGTTGCATATCAACTCTGTTCACATTTCAACACATTTCCTAGCAACGCATATGCCTGGCCCATTTCTTTTCCATAACGAAAAAGTTGCATTTTTTGTTTATCATGATCAAACTCTATACCCAACCTATGGCTGTTGCATCTTTGCTGAAAATGATCAAGAAGTGAATGTAGATTGTAATTATCCTTCCCTATTGAATCTCTTTGAAAGACATCTTCCAATCTAGCAATTACTTTCTTTTGTTAGCTGAAGCCTGAAACCCCATTGGCGGTATAACACTGAACCATGCCATCCTTCTGCTATAACAAGCTCTTGCGTTGACTTATCTGCCATCCCAGGCATTGTCGTCACTTTCAACATGTGCTGACATTTATTGTCTCGCAAAGCCCACCAATATGCCTTTGCCAAATTCTCACGACGAGCACAATCTTTGTCAGGTATCTGCCTAGATTTCTCAAGCGATGTCTCGTGTCCCTTTTCAAGCCTGTAGTTTGTACACAGCCTTGATTGTTTCAACCAGTCTTTGTTCTTGTAATATGGTTCCATCTGTTTCAATAGAGTGAAGATGAGCCAATCTGTTCTGCAAGCAGATTTCTTTGTGCGATCAACAAGAAATCATTACTTTATGAGGGAATGATATAATTTAATGGCTGCACTGGTTTCTTAGTCCGCATGAGGGAAGTCATGAAACCATAGACCCACGTGCCAATCCCATTATCATTGAGCCAATGTCTTGTGAAGTATTTTGTCAAACAGATCACTGCCTTGTCTCTGCTTTCACATTTCACGTGCATCGAGCATTTCATGTGCGTTGTGTATGACTTCTGCTACAACTGCTGTTTGCTTTTGCTCAAAAGTTTCTAAAGTCATTCCACCATTTGTTTTTGTGTATATATTGTATTGCATAAGTTGACATTTCGTTGGGGCACTTTATCAAACACGTAACGTGCGTTCTCCATGACTCTGCATTTTGCATCAGTATTACAACGATAACATCTAACAATAATTTTACTTTGCTGCACTTTAATGGATGCCTGTGTGCTGTCCTAAGGTTCCTATTTTGGCACAGTAGTGAGGTGCAAATTGACAGAGGCTGCAAATTGCATTTGCTTGAATTTTTTAAAGCATGTTCAATGGGTCCATTGTTGGCATATCCCACAACGTCGGCATTCCATGAGATCACATTTTTGAGGCATTTTATCAAACAGTTCACATTTTATGCTGTTGTGCTTCTATTTTCTATATTTCCTTTATTGTCTAGAAATCTTAAAACTCATGGTCTAAAGTTTTAAACTTTTAACAATCACCTTTGCTAAGATCGTACGAGATTATAAAATGAACAAGACTCCATGCATAGGGACGATGCGGATCTAGGTACCTTATTTACCTGCAGTTGACCGCTACATGCCAATGTAAAAACCTGCGGTTACACTCATTGAAGTCAGGGTTTTGAAGACTTTGTAGTCAGCAAGTTGCAGGATATTTGAACTTTTGAACCCGTTTGCATTTGGTTCAGAAGTACAAGAAAAGGCCAAAGCCCCAATTCATAATAATCTTTAAAAGCCTTTATTTTTTTAATTCATTTTAAACCTCCTGTCGGGTCTGGGATTTTGGGTTTTGAAACCATTAGTGATGCCAACTTGGAATATTTCAATATTCTCTCGTGCACCTATATTTTAATGAGCTTTGACCTCATCTGCACCCAACTTCACACCGGACCCCAAACTCCCTCAAAATGTTTCTAATAATGCCCATTGGGTCAGCACATGATTAGTAGAATCATTTCAAATGCCGATGACAACTTTGGTAAGAACATAAATAGAGTTCTTTTTTGAACATGCATCATTTATGTATGGGCTTGCCACTACTAATCAGCATTCCTTAATTCATTGTTTATCAATCCTCCTTAGCAGTATGTTATTGCAAAACCAACAGTAAAATGCAACATGTAATTTTTTAGGAGGCTGAACATATTGATGGTTCGAGATTGCCAATTCTTGAAGCTCTGTCATAGAAATACATTACATAAACAGATTTCCCCTTTGTCACTGAAAGTTCTTCCTTGATCTGCTGATATACATATCTCATCTTCACTTGATTACTGAAAACAATCAAATCATCTGGCTATGCATATGAAGCCTGAGTTTTTAACATTTGCCTTCAGGAATATTTTGTCAGTAAACGTCTTCATGGCAAGGTCATAAACAAATTCTTTTCCACAAATCATCAATAGGGATTAGGATGAATACGCAGAGGTTAACACATTCCCAGGAGTCGTTATCCATGAATGGGAAAAGTTTAAATTTGACCAGATTCAAAAATGGGCCAACAGTTTCCAACTATGAAAGTCTTGGGTCTGTCACATTTGTAGGCTCCGTGAATGATAGTAATTATTGTTCATGGAGTTATATGGTAATTAATTGCCTCTGGCTTTTCATGGTAGGTTTCTGTTTGATGCATGTAAAAAATATACTATTAGAGCTTTACTGGGATAATTCTTACAACTTTTATTTTGTAATTTTTTGGAAGCTGGGAGTATTCTGTAATGTGGAATTTGGGTTTTGGTGTAGGTGTTTGGACGTTCAACTGGATTGATGGGACATAAGCGGTGAACCTTCGTGGACAAAAGGAAAATGCATATTTTTGTTTTGACTAAATACAATAGCGAACAATTGATTTTTCTGTAGTGAGAAATTTATTAACATTTTAGATTAATTTCTGGAATATAAAATCTAAGAAATGGAGAAGTACATTGGCCTCTGCATCTGAAGTCAAATTTAAGAAGGTTCCTTTACATATAGAGGGTAATTCCAATCCTTATATTTCTTTAATTTGTAGAAGAGGGAATATATTTATCCTACAATTGAGATATTCTTCAAGGAACCGTTCAGGTTTCGTGTAACGTTTCTCTTCAAAAGTAATCATTTGTTGTGGAAGAAGATTTTTAAAATAAATAAAAATTCTGATCTCCGCCGCCTCTAGTTTTATGTGATGGAACGACTAATATTTCTTGATACTCATATTAAAAGTAACACAGTGCTTTCTCATGCATAATAAGATAGTCATGTACGAATGAATGAAAGTTTTTAATAACGTTTACGAGGCCAAACAGTCTATGAGACTCACAAGTAGCCAAGCAATAAAATGAACAAGCAGAAACCAAGTGTGGCAAGCCACCAACTAGATCTCTTTCATTTTGTTTCATATTGTTTGTGAGAAGCTAGATCTATTTATTCTTTGTTGCTTTTGTGGCCTGTTTCTTAAACTAATCATAATTATATAGAATGTTTTAACGTTACATTGCTCCAGAAATTGTGCCCATGCCACCAAGCCTTTAAACAAATTGAAGATCGTGTAGTTATGACGCTATTGTCCCCTTAGTCGTTATTACATGTTTAATGGAAACACTTTCTGTTCTCATCACTAGTGGCTTTTGACGATTACAAAATGATCCATTAAGTTGGATATGTTTACTTTATCGTCTTCCGAGTTCAAATTTTATTGTTGTGATTCTTGTTCATGGTGCCGGAGATTATGATTTTGGCACGATTGTTTGTAAAGTCTTTCATAGCCACGCTATTTAATGTTGGCGAGAGAGTTGAGCATTTTTTTGGTATGAAAGACGCATTTTCTCTTCCAAATGGTGTTTAGTTGAATTTAATCTTTTGATATTTTATCTTTTGATATAGAAATCGGGCATCCGGCATTGGACAATTGTGTTACGACTGATGAATATGGAATATGGTGAATAATTGAACATGTTACTAAAATACAGTTTGTAAGGCAATAAAATCAGAGTGGGAAAGACAAGTATTTGATACAAAGACATGTTTAAATTTGGAAGCATATGTGCAACTGAAATTCAACTTCTCAATACCCCACGAGTAAGTCACAAATTTGGGACATCGAATATTTCAATTTGAATTGGGGTTCAAAGTAGGAAACACCTTCATTCGAAATATTTCTTTTTTTTGGAAGGTTTTAGAAAAAAACATGATCCAATGGATGTTGTTTCTTTCAAAGATTGCAATCATTTGAAGGCATTATTTTATTGATATAGAAATAATAAAATAATACCTTCAAATGAAGGAAATTTATGAATAAAGGTATTGTTTTAACTAGAGGAGCTTCATTTGAAGGTCAACTATTTTGGCAGCCAAAAGGATCCTTGAATGAAGGTATCTTCAAACGAAGGCCCTATCTTTGAGGGACCTTTGAATAAAGTTTCTTTGATGATCTTTTACGCTCTCATTTTTTTCCAAAAATTCTTTCTTTTCAAACATCTGGTTTGACCTTCAAATGGAATAAACTTTATTAGATAATTTACAAGGTTGTATTTCTCAAACTAAACTTTCCAAAAGTACAATAATGGATATATTAATTATGTATTTTGTTATTAAATTTTGTACTGTATATAGTTTTCAATGTGCAAGTTTTTAGGATAGCTGCAAATGTAATAACACTCTATGTTGTATGTGTTTTCCAAATGCAACAATCTCTCTTTCATTTATATTGGGAATGAGGATAAGAGAGACATGTCCCTTCATGGGACATGTTTATTCATTATTATTTATAAGAACGGACATACGGACATGTCTATTCATTATTATTTATAAGAATGGACATACCTCTTCCAACTAATTATAATTTAATCAATCTTATAATGTTTCATCAATCAATTATTAATTAAGAATAATAATATAATAATTTAATATTGAATATTAAATTTCATATGATTAATAATAATATAACATATATATTATATTATTATTAATCAATATATATTATATGTATTATAATGATCATACGACTGAAGATACAAACATTAACACAATGATTAGTACGATCTTTTTTTTCTATTCACATAGAAAATACTAAAATAGATATTAAAATTCTTAAAAATATCTACACATTAGGTATTGATGTTTGTGTTTCAACAAAAATTAATTTGAATATATATAGAAAAATTACACTCTATTTTAGTATAAACCATGTTTAAATTATAATCATTCTCACTTCAAAAGTTAATAAAAATATAATAAAAAACTATTAAAAAATATTTAGATGGTAGATATTGGTGATTTTTTTTTTAATCTATATTTAAGTATTTGTTTACACACATAGTTTGTGAGTGGTCTTTTTAATTCATTTTTTCATTTTTTGTAATTTTTTCTTTTTTAATATATTTTATGTATGTACTTATAGTTATTTAGGTATTTAATATCTTTTAATATGGAGTATTTAATATTTTTGTAGATATTTTATTTTGTCATTTTTTATTGCTTTTTGTTTTTTCAATTATTATCATTTTTGTTTTCCAACTTATTATTATTAGTTTTTATCTTTTTTACTTTTTGCATTATTCAGTGTCCTATAATCATTGTACTTCCTCTGTCATTAATTAGCTATTTTCAGTATTTATTGGTGCTATTAGGGTTTTTATATATACGTGTGTGTGTGTGTGTGTGGAAATCTCCTAGCATTATTTTTTACCATTTCTATAAAAAAGTGTTATGTTGATTGGTATAAATGTTGTTTTTTAAAATTATTATTAACTATAAAAAAATTATTAAAAAATAAACTACAAATAATTTCTTAAATTGAAATAGTACATATAAAATCTACATGTGAAACCTAGAAATTATATATTCACATCATCTTCAAATCCTTAATGATTTGGATGCTCATGTTAGAAAATTTGATAAAAAAAATGTTGATTTCAATGTTATACTTTGATCAATAAGTGGGTTACATTATTGTATGATAAAGTGGGGGATTTTTTCCATTCAAATTTCTCAGGTTTTATCCATAAAGATTAGTGTAAGAAGTTTATAAATCATTTAACATATAGTATAAATTACTTTTACTTAGAGCTTTTATTGTAGGATATACTTATTGAACATACTCATATTCCTCTCATCAAAGTCTTGTACTTGTGTTCTACAAATTTATTCTATTAGGAGTTGTATGGACTTGTCTCATGCCTTACAAAGTCTATTGAATTCTACGAAAACATTCACAACCTTATCAATATTTAATATTTTTACTAATTTAATTTTTCAAAGAGCCATACACTAACAAAAGACCTAAGATTAACTTTTAAGAAAATGTATCTGTCTTAGGAATAATTGTGACTCATCAGGCAATTACTATACACTTTTCTGCAATTCGCAGGGTTCAGGGCAACGACCCAATTTTTTTTGGTTAACTTGTCAAGCATTTTTTGGGTTGACTCGTCAACCATTTCCCTAGGTTGACTCGTCAAGCATTTCCCTGAGTTGACTCATCAAGCAAGTTTTAGGGTTTAGGGTTTTTTCTATAAAAAACAGTGTTAGGGTTATGGCTTGTTAGAGTGAAGAAGTATTGTAGCATTTGTAGTGATATTGAGTTGCAAGGGATTGCTGGTTGTAATATGTTGAAATTATTGAATAATAATATTGGATTCTCTATTTGGTGGACGTAACCCAAGATTGGGTGAACCACGTTAAATCTGTGTCTTCTTGTTCTACTTTGTGTGCTTTATTGCTTTGTTTTAATGGTTATATTTGCATGTAACATTTAGATTTCTGTCTTCTAATCCTAACAAGTGGTATCAGAGTAGGTCATTTTCAATTATCCTCTGCAGAAGGTCTCATGGTTGAGTGGGAGTAATGACAGATGAGGGTAAGTTGAAGGTTGAGAAGTTTATGGGCAAAACTTTGGGTTATGAAAAATGTAGATGGAGGACTATCTCTATCAAAAGGATTTATGGCGGCCATTGGGAGGAATAAGCAAGAAAGTCACAATTATGTCTCAGGATGATTGAGATATTTTGGATAGAAAGGCACTTGGCAGTATTCATTTATGCTTGGCACAATCGGTGACATTTAATATTACTAAAACAAAGACAATTGAAGAGTTGATGGAAACCCCAACGAAGTTATATGAAAAGCCTTCTGCTTCGAATAAGCTATTTCTTATGAAGCGTTTATTTAATATGAAAATGGTAGAAGGTGGGTCAGTTGCAGATCACTACAATGAGTTTAATATGGTTACCAGTCAATTATCTTCTATTAATGTTAATTTTGATGAAGAAATTAGGGCTCTTTTGATTATGTGTTCTTTGCCTGAAAGCTGGAATGGCTTGGTAATGGCTGTTAGTAACTTTGTTTCTAGTTCAAATACCCTAAAATTTGATGTTGTTGTTGGTGTTATTATAAGTGAGGAAATTCGTAGGAAAAGCTCAGGTGGATCCTCATCAGGTAGTGTTTTGAATGTAGAAAGTAGAGGCAGATCAAAGGAGAGAGGAAACAATTTTGGAAGTCGTGGGGAATCACGAGGAAAATCAAAGCGCAAGAAGTCTCAATCTAGAGGACTAAACGATTGCTGGTACTGTGGGAAACCAGGTCATAGGATGAAATATTGTTGGTCTCAGAAGAATAAAGGAGACAAACAAGAAGGTAATAAGGAGGCAAATGTAGTAAGTAATAAATCTGAAGAGGATGTTTTGCTTCTTTCCCTTGAAAATGTTTATGATTCATGGGTTCTAGATTCAGGGGCCTCATTTCATGCTACACCTCATAGATGTTATTTTCTTGATTATGTCCAAGGGGATTTTGGGCTAGTCTATTTGGGAGATAATGAACCCCGTCAGATTGTTGGGAAGGGATGAATTAAGATTAAGTTGCAGAATTGGAATCATTAGCTACTACAAGAGGTAAGGCATGTTCCAAGACTGAGTAGGAATTTAATTTCAACAGGGCAAATAGGTGATGAAGGTTGCACAATTACTTTTAATGATAAAAATTGGAAGGTTTCAAAAGGTTCCTTAGTAATAGAAAAAGGTGTGAAAGCAGGCACCTTATATCTTTGTATAGGTTAAACTGTTCCTTCTACTTTAATTGTTACAAAGAAAAGTCAATGTTCAGGAATAGTTACTGCAATTGAGTAGGTAGAACATGAAATAGTTGCTGTGGATTTTGAAACAACACCATGGCACAATAGACTTGGGCACATGAGTGAAAAAGGTATGACATTACTTTATTCAAAGAAAGTCTTGCTAGGTCTAAAATGTGTCAATATGGGTTTCTGTGAAAGTTGTGTGTATGGAAAACAAAAGAGAATTAGTTTTCTGAAGGGTGGGAAGGGAATTAAAGATGAGAAATTCGAGCTTGTGCATACAGATGTATGTGTAATAGCTCATGTATCTTCCCTTGGTGGCTCCCTGTATTATGTTACATTCATTGATGATGCAATTAGGAAAGTATATATTTATTTCCTCAGGTAGAAATATGATGTATTTGAAACTTTTAAAAAACAGAAAAGCTTGGTTGAGAATGAGGCTGGTAAAAGACTAAAATATCTCAGATTTGATAATAGTGGTGAGTATTGCAACAAATAATTTGAAAATTATTGTTCCTTTAATGGTATTCGTAGGCAGAAAATAGTTCTAAGGACTCCACAAGAAAATGGAGTGTCTGAACGCATGAATAGGACAACAATGGAGTGTGCAAGGACTATGAGGTTGCATGCTAGGCTGTCATTAAACATGTGGGCAGAGGCTCTAAACACTACTATTTATTTAATTAATATAGGTTCATCTACTCCTTTTGGTTGTGGTATTCCAGAGGAAGCATAGACATGTAAGAAGGTGAGTTATTCTTTTCCTAGAACCTTCGGTTGTGAAGCATTTGCACATATAGATTCTGAAAATAGAACTAAGTTGGAAGCTAAATCAAAGAAATGTGTATTTTTTGGATATGACATCGATGAGTTAGGCTATAGAATTTGGGATTTTGAGAATCATAAAATTGTGAGAAGTAGGGATGCCATATTCAATGAGAAAAGTGTTGTACAAAGATTAGTTGCGGCAACATGAGAAGAAAGAAAATGCTTATGTAGTACTGAATGATACTCCTAAAGATGATGATCCACTGGTTCCTCATGATCCGCAACAACAAAAACAACAACAAATACCACAAACTCCAGTGAATGTTAGAGGATCTTTAAAGATAAGTAGACCTCCTGACATGTTTTCTCCCTCTTTGTATTCTATTTTATTGACTGATGTTGGTGAACCAAAATATTTTTGATTAAGGTAAAAGCAGGTTTTGAAGGGGCCCCGAAACCCTGTACACAAAAGGAACTTAAGATAGAGCAATACAAGTTCCCAAAACCCAACAGACCAGCCTGAACAAAAGGCCTAAGAGAGACACACTCACCGAGAACTCACAAAAATGCTTCTAAGACGCAACTAAAAATGAAACATTAGAGAACAACGATATGAGAGAGAACTATCCTTTCATCCCCTTCTTATGGGACTGAAGGCTCATATCCAAACAAGAAGAGGACCTCTTAAATTTTTTTCCTTCAACAGTAACCCAACCCTCTTCAACTCTAGCAGCCTCATCCTGCCAGCGCAACGAATATGCACTCAACAGAGGAGTAGAATCTAACAAAAAAACTTCCAGCACAAGGCCAACTTTAGCCCCATCCAAAGTTCTATCATTCAATAGATCTGCCAAACTAGAGCTATCATGAGCAAAAACACCAGCAGAACCAACTAAAACAATGCCCACTGACCCACCAGCAACAACAACCAGTGGAGAAGGAGCAGGTTCAACACCAACAGACACATTACCATCAACAAACCCACCAGTAACAACAACCAACAAAGAAAGAGAAAATTCAACTCTACCAGACACACGATCCATCTTCCGAGGCTGAGAGAAGTCTTTCAGAACAATGTAATGTTGAGTGGAAGCACCCATCCACCAAGAGGGAGAAGATCTTTTTTTCTTGAAATCCAAGCCACATTGGGCTAAAATGTGGCCAGTCTTAAAACATTTATGACATATGAAGGGAATACCCTCGTAGTCAATTTGTTGGATCCAAGATCCTAAGGTTGATTCAATTTTGATTTCAGCCAGGAGACCCTTCAAAATGTCAAGATCAACTGAAATTCGTGCATAAATGGAATGATATATGTTGAAGGAATCGTGATCCAACAACAAAAAGTCCCCCAAAGCCTCACCCACTTCCTCAAGGATGGAATCATGCCAACGATGAAGAGGAAGATTAGGGAATCTAACCATATAGGGATCTTACTGAAGACTTTAGATGAAGGATTAAAATCCAGATGCAAGGGCTTTACCATAAGCATAAATTTATCATCCTCCTAGCAAAAAAAGTGATTACACATGATCTTGGTTCTATCATTAGCAACATCAAACTTTGCAATGAAGAACCCCTTTTCCATAGGAAAGATATGAACATTTCCTAATAGCAATGGTTCCCATTTACGGGTGACCCAGTCATGCAGTAGGGAGAGGCTAAGCCATAATCCTCAAAAATGACAAATTAGTCCGTGGGATTTAAAAATCTCAGTACTGTTCTCCAAATCCCATTCAGCCTTAGAAGAAAGCTTGACCAAGAGAGAACCACACACAGGAACCAGAGTAGAAACCCTAGGTCCTTTCTCAACCACTGAAGGCTTAGAGACAATCTTAAAAAAAGACTCTCCTGGAACCTCTGAGCCCAAAGAAGTGAGGCCAGAAGCCCTGAAAGACAAAGAACCCGCCGCTAAAACCCTAGCTGCCGTCGCATCAAACATAGGAATGGGCTACACATCAAAAAAAGGAATCTACATAGGTGAGATACGCAACACATAAGATCCCATTGCAGAAAGGCCATGGAAGGAAACGTGTGCATGAGGGCCATCACGAGCAGGAGGGGCCATGCTCACAGGGGAAGAATCCATAGCATTCCGCGCAGGGAAGGGAATGACCGCACACATTTTTGTTAGTGGTGATAAGTGTGGAAGGTAAAAAATCATGGTGAACCAGAATGTTATGAGGAAGCTATGAAGCTAGATACCAAGGTTTAGTTGGAGGATGGATGAACAGAAGAAATAGACTCCTTGTTGAAAAATCATTTTTGAGAATTATGCAAGTTTCCTGCATGTAAAAAGGCTTTACGAAACAAATGAGTTTATAGGCTGAAAGAGGAGGATGGAGGTAAGAAACAATTTACAGCCAGGTTAGTTGTAAAGGAATTTGCACTGAAAAGGGCATTTATTTTGATGAGAATTTATCTCCAGTTGTAAAAATGACTTCTTTTCGTATTGTTTTAAGTATTGTGGTTGCTTAAGATTTGCATTTGGAACAACTAGATGTGAAAACTACCTTTCTCCATGGCATTTGGAGGAGGAGATATTTATGGAGCAACCCCAAGGATTTGAGGTCACATGTAAGGAGAAGTTTGTGTGCAGATTAAGAAAGAGTTTATATGGCTTGAAACAAGCACCTCTGCAATGGTATTTAAAATTTGATAGTTTTATGGCTGAGCACGACTTCAACATGTGTAATTCTGACCATTGTGTTTATTTTAAGTGGTTGGCTAATTACAGTTAGATTATTTTATGTTTATATGTTGATGACATGCTTGTGGGTGAGTCTAACATGGATCACATAAGAGAGTTAAAACAACAATTAACAAAATAAATTTCTATGAAGGATTTGGGGGCAACAAAACTAATCCTTGGTATGCAAATTTGCAGAGATAAGCAGAACAAAAAATTGACTCTATCTCAGGCTAATTATGTTGAAAAGGTGTTGCAGAGATTCTCCATAGACAATGCAAAAGATGTCTGTACACCTTTGCCTAGTCATTTGAAATTGACTAAGGAGATGTGTCCAAAGACACAAGAGGAGGATGAAAAAATGTTCAAGGTACCCTATTCTTCATTTGTACTAGGCAGTTTAATGTATGTCATGGTGTGCACTAGACCTGATAGTGCACATGCAGTAGGAGTTGTTAGTAGGTATATGAGTCATCCTGGAGTTGAGCATAGGAATGCGGTAAAATGGATTCTCAGATACTTGGGAGGTACATCCAATAAATGTTTATGTTTTGAGGTTTCTAGTACTGATTTACAAGGATATGTTGACTCAGATTTGGCAGGAGACATTGATACCAGGTGTAGACATAAAAATTTGTCTTGATCCCTCTATTAATTAAAATTTTAATTTAATAAATTCACTTAGCCTCTTAAAATTAGCTAAATTTAATTTTAAATATTTTCCTCTATTATTTAAATAAATATTATTATTTATTTAGATAATTCATTAACCTTTTCTCTTTTAAATTAAATAAATTTTTATTTATTTAATTTAAAGTCATTTTTTTCTATTTATTAAATAAAATTTTTATTTATTTTCTAAATCGATTAAGCTTTTTCTTCTATTTTCTAGCCAATCATGTGCAATAACATGGATCAACTCCAAAATTCTGAGCTTGTGACACTTGTCACTTGTCTCTTTATTTGGCTTTTAGTTCAAAAGTCAACCCCTATTTTTAACCACTTAATCCTAGCCACTCATTCCTTTTGCCTCTTAATCTCCTTCACTCCCAAGTCAAACCCTATGTAACCTTCAATCTTAGCCACTCATTTTCCACCTCTTAATCCCAGCCCTCCATTTTTCATGTCAAGTCCATAAAAGGAGGCCTCACTCCTCATTTAGCAACTAGTGAATGTAAGCATTTTGCATACTTGAGCACTTTCACACTTTCACACTTTCACACTTAAGCATTCTAGCATTCTTACTAATCTCATTTTCATAGTTGTTGCATTATCATCATAGTTTAGATTTCATTTCTTGTATGGTAGCTTAGATTTACTTTCATAGTTTAGATTTGAATCTTGCATCCTCATCTTTAGTTTAATTTTCATCTCAATCTAGTTGGTAATCTCGTGCATTTGCATTCTTAGAACAAGTTTTGCATTTTCATTCATCATTGTGAGATTTGGGGCAAGTTCCACATACTTGTGCTCAAATCTTCATCATTTTGCATCTTGCATAATAGTGGGATTTATTGTACTATGTTGGGAGAGCACACCCACAAATTATCTAAGAGAAAATCAAACAAGGTTGATTGGGTGCCCTTGTTTTAGCTCATCAGAGGTTGTGGTGAAAATATAGTTGCATTTCAAGTTATTAGGATGCTTTGATTACTTTGTATTTCTTGTGTTTGCATGCTTTTTTTGTTGTGTAGTTGCAGGTATTTTCATTGCATACACCAGACGAAGTAGAACATGATATATATTTTTTTGTCGGTGGGAAAACAATGAGTTGGATTTGTAGGTTGCAAAAGGTGGTTTCTTTATCCACCATAGAGATAGAGTATGTAGCTACATCAGAGGCAAGAAAGTGTTGGATTAAGCTATGGAAAGGTAAGTGCTGAGAGGGGAGGAGTGAATCAGTACTTTAAAACTTTTAACTACTATTCATTCCTTTTCACCGAACTGAATATCATTCATAAAAATATTAAAAAATATGTAAAGTAAATTAGAAAACCATGACACATAACACCATTATTTTTGGTCACGCAAAAATCCTTTGTTAGAGGAAAAAACTATGGTGGGATGGCACCTGCAATCCTTCACTTCTGCAGAATAAAGGTTGCTCGGTTAGAGCTATAATGTTAGCTACTTCTGGTAGCTTACCCTATTAGGAGTATTATACTCGGTCAAGAATACAAAAAGACTTATTCAGTCTACCTGGTTAAAGGATTTTGCAATCTCTCATCTAAGATATGTACGCGGTTAGACGATTTACAAAATAAGACATGTTAGGGCCTAGCCATTGAATGTGATTTCTACTCTTCTAACTATTAAAGCAACTATTATAAAAATGTCTGCAAGTATGCATCAACCATAATGCTGTTTAGACTCTTTATGCTCTACAAGTGCATTACCTCTTTCAACACTTGGTAACTTATTTTTTTTTCACCCTATATCTTCTTCATTATGTCTTTTTCTCTGTCGTTGTAACTACTTCTCTCTCTGTAATATTTCCCTCTTTTTGTCATCTTTTTGTTTTGTTCATTTTATATGATCTTAAGGCGGTTAACCTAATTACATCCTTCTCCTTCTGCGGTGGAGGTGAGGTGGTGCGAGGTTGGTTTCATTCCCAACACATTTATTATACTTGAATATCATTGGTTGAATTTTCTCATGATCATGTACAATCATATTTGTGCAATCCCAATGTTCTACCTAACTTCTGTCTTGAATACAGTGATAGATTTCCTACTCGGTGTCCAGGTTCAATGTATTCAAATTTGAATTATTATGTCAGCTCTGGTGCGTTCAGTAATGTGCTTTGATCTTGCTCGGTGACATAATGCCTGCTCGGTGACTAACTTTGCTCTATGACTCGGTGACTAACTCTTCTCTATAGTTGTCCTCTTCTTAACTCGGTAACTTGCAACTATTTGGTGTTCGGTGTCATTGATACTCTTCTCTACCGACTGTCTGCCTTAGTGTATTCTTCCTTTTACTGACTAGCTTCATTGGCTATTATGACTTTGACAAAACTAATGACAACAAACTATCTCATAGGAGTATCAATCTCCCCCTTTTTAATTAGTTGGCATTTGACAAAAACTTCAAAGTCATCAAAATTTTGTGTAACTCCCCCTATACACATGCTTATATCTCCCTTAACATTATATCTCCCTTTTACTTACATCTCCCTTATTAATACATACTATATTATCCCCCTTTTTTGACAAATATGCCAAAATCAAAATTGCTTAGGGCTTGGTAGGATATATTATACCTTATAAAAAATGTGAGCGTACTTCTTCTATTTATTGGCTAGGGATGACTCCCATTCATCTTTGAGTGTTTGAAGTATTCCAATTTGAGTAGAAACATCAGCTTCCATTTCAATTATGGTGTCAAGTGAACTACCATCGAGGGTGTTGACCGAATCCTTGGCCTTCTTCAAATGCCTTTGCATGGATTCCATGTGGGGAATCAAAAGTGTTTGCAGATCTAGAAGTTCCATCCTTCTCTTATTCTCTTATTCTCATAGTTCTTGCAGCATCCCCATCAAGTGTTTCAACCTTGAGTAATAGATTTGTAAAGAACAAGGCTCGGTAGAAATATTTTTCAGCTGCTCAGTCAGCTCGGTCTCAACAAACTCATATTTCTTCTTGATATCCTCGATAGAGTTTGAAATAGAAAAAAATTTCTGAAATATTGAAAGTATATGAGACATTTAGTCTCAATCTTGATAGATGCCTCAGAAACTAGTACCTTATCAAGTACAATGTTGTCTAGAGTGGATTCAAATATTTTTAGTTCCATCTTCCTCGAATGAACCTTCATCATGTAGTCAGTAGTGTTCTGATTTGGATTTTGGACTTGCTCCACTAGTCCTTCTACCAGACGAATGATATCTTTTGTTTCATCAACATTGGCATCTGGGACAATTGTTGGATTAGGCTGAAAAGCTAATCTCCCAAGAACACCTGCATGCAAACCTGTCACATGAAGAAGCAAGATACAAACAAAAGAAGAGAAAGCTATGGCGGCCAAAAAGTCAGAGACATGATATCCATGTTGAAAAGAAAGAATATCTATTATCAACCAAATGAATACAATACAATCTCCTTACCAAAATGCAAAGTGGTGAATCCTTATAAAAGGATACCGAAACCATAAAGGGAAAACCGTAAAAGAGATGCCTAAGTTTAACTTAAGCATAGAGTATAATAGACTAATAATTAAATGAATTAATTATTAGCTATAATATGACTACTCTAACACCCCCCCTTAAGTGTAACTTAGGGAGAAGCTAAACAACTAAGGACTAAAGGATGCATGAAAACAAAATGCATGAAATGAACTATGGGTCCCGACAACTAGGCCTGATCAGGTACCCAAGTACAAGAAATAAACTAGATGAAGGAAACTGAGCCTTCAATCTAGGGAAAGTTCCAGAGAAGGAACAAGAAAGAGCAAGAAGCATCTCCGAAGTATGAAGCTGTAAACTCTGTCAGAAGAAACAGCTGGAACCCCCACTAAAGTGCATGACTAGGTAGAGAAGACAATGTCTGAAGAGTTGATCAATCGAACCAAGGAAGCAATAGAACCAACAGGTGAACCCCCCCATAATGCTGAACAGGGAGAGGGGACAGGAACATTGAAATGCAATGCCAGAAACATCTACAAAGAGCAGAATCAGGAACACCAACAGTGCAACAGAAGTGCAAGCACAGGATAAAGGGTGGTGTCACTAACACACAACATGGGCTAATTTTGTGGAAGGTACGCTCACTTGAGAAAGGTGGATGAGCACAAAATGGTATAACATCATAACCCCCCATGACACTTTATAACATAGTGCAAGTACAACACACAAGGTGTGCAAAATCCCAGATATGCAGAAGTAGGCACTTTATTTTAGTGCATTTATAGAAAAAAGATGCAACAGTAGAGATACAACAAGCTCAGAAGTCAGAAAGAAGAGTGAGCCAGAAGAACAGTAGAAGAGATCCCAGGACCTGTAAAACCCAAGTAATCCGTCAGAGTGAAAAAAATACCAAACTCAGAGGAGAGATAACCTAGAGAAGAATCTAAAAAAATACCCTTGCAACTGAATAGTTCATTGAACCAGCTTTCCGACGATATCTAGTTTGTCAAAAACGGACTCCAGATGAGCAAGATAGGGCTCCCAGAAGGCAGACAACAAACATCAGACTTTGACAGCAAAAAAATGTCAAAATAGTAGAACCCAAAACCCCAACCTCCATCATCAGAAAGTTCTTAGAAAGAGATTTTCGACGGTATATGGAAGTCAGAAAAATACCCCCGTATGCTCAAGATAGAGCGAAAACAGTCCGGGAGGGTCAAGAAGGCCTCAAAAACCAAGGGTTAGGCCCCTAGGACTAAAAAACTTTGGCCCTCGGTCGTATGGTCCACGCAGGGGCTAAAACAGAGCCCTCGGTCGTTGATAAGACCACCGCAGGGCTGAAAAAAGGGCGCGGGGCTTAAAACACCCACCGGGCGGTGGCGGGACCCGGGCGGAGCGGGCTGGTGGCGGGGGCCGGAGTGGCTGTGGCCGCTGAGGGCGGCGGGGGCCGCGGAGGGCGGTGGAGGCCGGAGGAGCCTGAGGCCGGCGGCGGTGCGCGGGCCAAGGGTGGTGCGCCCTAAAAAATGTCGAAAGTGCCAAAAAAACATAAAAAAATGTTTTTTCCTCGAAAAACGTGCCTGTACGGCCTTAGAAGGCCAAAAAAATTCTCCCAGATGCTGCGGTGTCCAAATCGGATGAGTTTTATATAGATTCTGAGGTTTTTAGGCCTTCCGGATGCAACCGCGAGGTCAGTTTTGGTCCAAAGTGCTCCAAAAAATAGAGACCCCCCAGATCCAATAAAAAACACTGAAAAACCTCTGAAACCCTCTGTGTTTGGTACGCTTCAACGAATCATGAACAATGAGTAGCAAGCGAGCTCTGATACCATGTTGGATTAGGCTGAAAAGCTAATCTCCCAAGAACACCTGCATGCAAACCTGTCACATGAAAAAGCAAGATACAGACAGAAGAAGAGAAAGCTATGGCGGCCAAAAAGCCAGAGACATGATATCTATGTTGAAAAGAAAGAATATCTATTATCAACCAAATGAATACAATGCAATCTCCTTACCAAAATGCAAAGCGGTGAATCCTTATAAAAGGATACCGAAACCCTAAAGGGAAAACCCTAAAAGAGATGCCTAAGTTTAACTTAAGCGTAGAGTATAATAGACTAATAACTAAATGAATTAATTATTAGCTATAATATGACTACTCTAACAGCAATGTCCTGTAAGAAATCCTTGGTGCTTTCCAATACATCAGTCTTCTTCCTCTTTTGAAGTAATTATTTTTGTATTGCCTTAAGTTTCACTAATTCGACATACTCGTTCATTTCATCATAGTCCATAGTAGATAGGTCTACATTTCGTAAAATGATCGGTTGACTCATATCTACATGTTTCCTCTAATTTGATTTCTTCTTCTTTGCTAATGTCTTTGGTGAATGTGGTGCCTTCAATGCATCAGATGTTGTCTCTGTTGTACTTGTTCTAGCTCTTTTCTCTTCTTGTTTGTTTTCTTCCTTATTCTCTTCTTGTTTCCCTTCTGCTTTCTTTTCTTCTAGTGTGTCTGGTTTCTGCTCATTTGTGTGTTCCTTGGCTTCCTTCTATTCACTTTGTTCCTTTGGTTCATCTTGGTCGGGCTCTTGTTTCTATGCAATAGACTCTGTTGGGGGAACCAATTCGGTGTTCAGTGTTGCTAGTTTCGTGTTAGTCGTATCCTTCTAGGTGTTCATGTCTTTCTCAACTTCCTTTTCCTTCTTTGTTTCCTTTTCCTTCTCTAATTCCTTTGGTTGGTCGGTTGCTGCATCATCTGTATCCATAGCAGCTAGATCATTATCACCTTGAGTTGTGTGATAATCTAGTACTTTTTCCAATACAGGTCGTAGAGTAGGATCGGTAGTATCCTTATCATTGATGTTCATTTTTTCTGTATTGATGTCCTCGGTTGCCATAAAATTCTCATCTTTTGATGTATCATCTTCGGGATCTTTGTTAGTAATATATTCAATAATAACTTCATCGATGTCAATTGTCAAATCAATAGGATTATTCTTACCTTGATCATCTTTGGCAACTTCATCGGTTATTTTCTCCTTTTCCTTCTCAACTTGAGATTCAAGCTCTTTGATGTTTAATATCTCTCTCCATTTTGCATCGGTTTCCAAGTGTAATTGCTCCAAGTCTCCTGCCATAATCCTTAAAGATCTTCCTTTTACAAGAAAGCGTTTAGAGTTTTGTTTCAAGGTCTCTTCAATTTATTCAATAGATAAATTTGGTACAGTTAGCACGAGAGATATTTCTCTCATTTTTTTTTCAGCATTCATAACAAATTTCCATCTTGCATCTATGTTGTTGTATAACTCAATAGGCAAAAACTTGAAAACTTCAAGTGGTGTGTATCTAAATTTCTGTAAAGAGTAAATAATTGCATCTTCAATTTTTACCTTGTTCTCTTTACTTTGAGTGTTGTACTTTTCTCGCCTCATTCCTTTGAACATTCCATGCTTATTCATAGTGTCTAACATTTCATATAGACTTCCTAGTGGTGGAGGCTTGTTCTTCACAACTTTGAGTTTTCTCAAATCTTCAGTCTCTGTGTCACTGTCTGGTAGTAGCTTGAAATTTCTCTTTGGTCTAGTGTTTTCCTTCTGGCTTCTTACATATGTCTTTTCTTTCAGTTTAGTAGAATTATTATTTACTTTCGGTAATGTTGTAGACCTTGTTGATGATCTAGTATATTTGGGGCTCGGTGAAGGCTTCAATACTTGTGGTTTCTTACCTTCCACTTCAGAGGGTTCTGCCTCATCTTCTTTATCATCAATTCCCAAATCCTTAGTCAGATTAGCACTCATCTTTCTAGATTTTCTTTGAATTTTAGGTACCAAGATACCTTGCTTAATCTTAGCATTAACTTATTCATATGTTCCATACCTCTTGGCTCTTTTATCAGCAGGATTAGCTTAGATATTTTCAATTTTTTGAGAAGAAAAGTCTACATCCATCTCATATCCCATAGGATCTAGACATATGCTCCTAGTCTTGACTACGTTGATAATACATGAGTCGGTGTCTACTTAAAAACAAATAGAATCATGAAATCTCTCAACTAATTGAGGTGGAACTCTAAATTTTTGATGCATCCTAGATTGGAATTTGGTGAAGTTGTCATTCATAATAATGTCAAATTTCTTTGCTGGACTCTGAATGTACTCACTTATTTGATAGATGATTGGTTTATCAACATTCCATTTCACACTTCCAATAGATGGAAATAAGTTCTCAAAATAAAAGTATATGCATACCAGTAGTGATCCAAAATTCAATGTATTTTTCTTGGATTTACTTATAGTGTTCATGTTGTCTTCAAGTTATTTCAATAGTATCTCACATAGATCAATCTGCATATCTTTCTTTACAATCTTGTAAGCCAGATCAACATCTCCACAAGGTACATTGTCTACTCAGGATGATTGAAATACTTGGTAGGACAAGATGTTGCATGCAAAATTCAACTCGAGGTCTTCAATAGTAGAAATATTCAGATCTCTTCCATCCCATTTGGATTGGGTTAACTCACTCAAATATTTCTTTTCAATCTGTCTGATAGCTTTAGGTTTGTCTCCAATCGGGTAACTAGTCACAATTTGTAACACATCCTATGTGATCTTCACAGGTTGATCTAGCCACCTACATTGGTCGTGTATTAGGCTAAGGAACATCCTTATCCACTTGGTCTTGAATACCTTCGGGATATGAAGGGCATGTGTCAAACCTTTTGACTCCAGATGAACATGATCTCTCTATAGTTTCCAGTTTGCACATAACTCTAGTAAGATGAATCAATCTCCGCTTTGAAAATATCCTCAACCTTACAATGGATGAACATGTGAATGTCCTTGGTCAATAGAAATCTATTCAGAATGGATGAAAGTGCTCCCATCATGTCTGGTTCAACTTCCTTCACAATAGGTCACTTGTACTTGGAATTCATGGGCTCAACCTTCTCAACCACAGCTGGGTTTTGAGCTTTTGAGGCCATATCCTCTTTCCAACCACAAATATTTTGAACTAGGGTTTGCGTCTATGACTCAGTTGCACTAATACAACAGGGAAACACCACAAATGCCTTGAATAGATTCAAATGTGCTCAAAGTGGTATAGGATTACCTTCACAATCGTCCAAGTTTGCTTGAGGACTCAGTTCTCCAACTCTGTTCACACTGCTCTAGAAAATGTTTAGTAACAGTAATAGATGACGCGGTCTATATATATGGATTTTTCTAGGTTTAGGGTTTTCAATGGTCATAAAGTAGAAATTAATGCTCTGCCGAATTACTTTACCGAATACCTAACTTTACTTTCCTTTTACCGAATTAATATGAAATATAAACTCAACAATATGTATCCAGATGCATCTAAGTATGTGTTGATCTCTAAGTTTTGTTGTCTATTAGTGTCCCACACTTAGTCATAATCAAGGAAGGCTGGTCAGTCATCACTGCGACCGAGCCATCCCACTAAGGCCGAGACCTAGCAGTAGTTACTACTGAGCAAGTCAGAGGTTGCCGCATAATCAATACATGTCGAGCAGAATTATTGTCGAGTTGCATAGAAGAGTTACTGCCGAGCGACAACATATAGTTATGTCGAGCAAGATAGTATTGACAGAGCACCAGTGTTTTCCTATGCCGAGTTAAAAAAATTGTGTATATGTGTTTGGAATGGCACAAAAACCTAGGTAAATCATTTTGACCGACTTCTATGGAAACTTTAATGACCATGCACAAATATTTAATGCATTAATTGTGGGTTATTTTTATGATCATGGATCCCTATGAAAGCCATGCAACCAATCAATATTAGGGATGCCTAAGTGGAAAAAGGTGATGGATCTAGATCATTGATCTTGATCTTGATCTGGATGATCTATATATGGGATGCTTCAAACCCTAATCCATGTGCGTAAGTGTATGTGTTTGGATGTGGATGCAAAGAGAAAAGATCAGAAGTATATGCATGTTTTTCATATATGAAGCATTGACCAGACAGAGAGACCGAGCAGAGTAGTGAAGAACAGAACAAAGATAAATCAGATTGAGAGATCAATTAAGAGCTGGAAAGAGGAGATCCATTATTAGCATTTTAAGTGCAGATTGAAGGGTCAGGTATTGATACATTCTAGCAAGTGAATTAGGGTAAATCTCTTAACAAAGTGGTCCTAACAGGCCTTTGTAAATCTCTTAACCGAGTGCTTACTTTGTTGTAAGTTTTAAATCATTTAACAAGGTAGATTGTATAAGTATGTAAGCTCTTAATAGGGCAGACCCCTCAAAGGGTAGATCATCAGAAGTGACCAAATTTTTTTAGCCCTAACATGCACACTTTATTACTGTAGTAGTGAATATTTGTGGGTGTCATCCCCACCCCAATTTTACCTTCAAGGGTTTCTGGGTTACCAAAATATTTGTGTTATGTATTCATGATTAGATGTTAAATATTTATATCATTTCTGTTTATGTTTATGAATACATGGTTGAATCAATTTGTTTAGAATTGATAGAATTTTTATAGATCTGATTCACCCCCCTCTCATTCACTGCTTTCCCATATTAGACTTCCAAAAATTGGTATCAGAGCTTTGTTCTATTAAAAGAAGTCTAACCACTTGAGAGTTAAGATCTTGGAAATGGAGGCTTATAAGTTGGGAAAGGTCATTGAGAATCAAAAGATTGATATTCAATTGACACTAAAACAAATTGAGACAAGAGAAGAATTGAGGAAATATTTAAAAGCTAGGAAGGAATTAACAACTCAGATGAAAGATACTCAATATAAAGAAGAAGACACTGAAAGTCTATTTGACAATACAGATTCAAAAGAAAGTAATGCAAAAATTTCATATCTATTGGAGAAGAATAACACACTGAAAGAACAAGTCAAAAGTATGAAGATAGAGCAAGCAACTCAATCAATAACACTATGTGAGGTGATTGATCAGAAGAAGAAAGATGATGAAGACAAGACTATGGTAGAAGAAGACAATAGAAAAATGGCTACCAGACTCGATGAAAGGACTAGTGATGTGCGGAAGCTCACAAAAAATCCGTTGGACATGTTTAACCAACTGTTATTTGCAAATTAAGAGATAATCAAAAAATAAATTGAAATCAAATATATGAGATATGAGAACAATCAACTGAAAAAATGAGTTGAGATCTGAAAGAGAATTCATTGAGAGGATAAAAAAACTGAATGAAGCATTGAGCTAATTTGAGGAACTAATGAGATCACCAAGAAGGAATAGTGACACTTGTGGACTTGGACATACTGAGCACCAGTCTTCCACTGAAGAAGGAGAATCATCAAAGAGTGGAGAATTGGGGAATGTAAAGATGAAGAACAAAAATCCTAGATGTTATCACTGTGGGAAACCTAGTCACACATCAAACATATGCCAAAGAAAGAATAGTAAGTCAAATCCTAGACCGAAATTTAATGGATATTGCTTTAACTATAAGAAGCATGGACATCAAGCACATGAATGCAGGTCAAAGACTAAAAATACACCTTCACCTAGATTCCAAGGACATTGCTACAATTGTCATAAATTTGGTCATAGAACCCAAGATTGTAGATCCGGTGCAAAATCCAAATGGACATACAAGAAAAAAGGCAATACATCAAGGAAAGGTAACACATTAAATTGGGATTATAATAAAGGGCATAGTTGTCATTATTGCAGTGAATATGGTCATTTTGCAGATAATTGTATAAGTACACATTTTAGAGGTAAATCCAAGAGTCGGATGAATGGAAGTATGGTCTTCTATAGTTGTCACAAGATTGGTCATACCAAGAGAGATTGCAAGACAAGAGTCCCGACATCTACTGTTGAGAAGATAAGGAATCAGATGAATCTGACATGGAGAAAGAAAGAAGAAGCGAGCAGTAGTGGATCTAGTGAAGCCGAGATCACCCATTCCAATGGATTAGGTAATCACACTACTTCCAATTAAGCAGAAAGGTATGTAAGGAATTGTTTTCTAAATTGCTATATTTTACACCAGTTCCTAACATAGGATGTATTAAAGTCCATATATGCATAAGTTAAGATGCATTAGGACATATCTGAGGAAAGAACCAGGAAAAAGAGTTGTAATATATATTTGATGCCGAACATGAGTATCAACATATACCAAGCAACCATACCGACCAAGCTGATATGTCGATCGAGCGTCAGTAGTGACCGAGTCACTCTTTTGATCGAGTGGTGTGTGATAACTGAGCTATTTAATCAAGGAATGAGGACATTTTTTATCCACCTACCACTGCACAAAGCATTTATTGAAGACCTAAACTGACCATTTGAGGGTATATAATCAATTTAGGCATTCATTCTTCATTTCACACAATGATTAGAGTTTGCAGAGCACTTCAAAAGGCGATTCAAGATCAATTTGAGTAGAGCTTGAAGAAATTTCACCTATGTATTGTTGGAAAGTATTAAGAAGGTTAAAGACCTATTGTTGCTAAGTTACCCAGAATCTACTTCGCGAACCCTTTACTTGCAGAAACATAAGTCAGTTCATTTCTTGGTGTGAAAATACAAAAAAAGGCAATGATAAATGTTCAGTTTGTCAGGAGTGACATTTGTGCATTGCCAAATTTCTGAGCCGTTCCTGAAACTGTGATGAAGGGAGATCTTACAGGAGCCCTTCCATCGATTCCACCTAAGGTACTCATGATCCATGATGTGCGAGCATGTTATATGTGAAAAGTTGGAGAAGTTGGAGACTTTGAATTGAGGGAGTCTTATGATAAATTATGTGAAAATAGAGTTTTGAAGGCTGAACATCAGCACATTGCCGAGAAAGGGTTAGTTCGAGCCCTAGACTTCCCGCATGAATTTAAAGTCAAATGGATCATGATTGTGTTAAGAAGAATACATGATATGTGTCTATGGTTGGAAAATGGACCAGTAAAGATAACCAAAGACATTATTCACTGAGTTACTGGTTATCCCATTGTGTAAGGGAAGCGTACCATGCACTTTCGCAAAAAGGAAGATATTGAAAAGATCACTTTGGCCGAGTGGAACAAACGAGGAATGAAAATTTCTACAATCACAGATCCAGAAATTTATTTTGGAGTCAGAGTTATTGCACAAAATTTTTATCAATCCAGCAGATTGGACAGTGTCCCATGTGTAGCACTTGATCAGGCATAGAAAATAGTGAAAAAGGATCATACTTATGATCTTGTTGAGTTACAGATGACTCAACTTGTCGAGAACCTATCAACAATTAGAAAGGCAAAGAAATCTATGTGTAAGTTCGGTTCCTTGTTTGTATATTATTCTATGTACAAAATACTTTTCCTACTATAGGAGATCATGGAGTATGGAGTCAGGACTGACCGATAAAATTTTAGATAAATGAGTTTTTTCAGTAGTTAGGAGAGAATTTTGACACTGTTATGGGTAATTATTTTGTGGAGTTCAAGAAAAAGATGAGATTAAGGAGTAGAATCTCGGTATCACTAGTGGAGAAAAATTATAATGATGTTTTCTTTCTAGTTGACATTGATAACACTTATGTGCAAGCTATAGTACCAAGGGTAGCATGGCTAGGGGCATTACCCTATGAAGTAAACTATTAGAATAACTGAGAGGGGGGGGGGGGGGGGGGGGGAATNGGGGGGGAGGGGGTGAATCAGTGGCCTCAAAAATCAATCCAATAATCTAACCAAAAATTTATAGCACAAATATAAAACATCTAGTTATCTTTAGTCCTACAAGATGTATGCCTTGTGTAAATCTAACATATATATATTGCTTGGTGATTATACTATTTATCCTTTTCTTAAGATTTACCAAATCACAGTTTATGTTTTCTTAACCTTTACCGAATATCAGTAAATAAACTCAGTGTTTACCGATCAATCCCATTTTAGTAATGTGTAAAGAAAAAAATCAAAGCAATGAACCATATACACATTTGACACATGGATTTTTAACGCAGAAACCTTGTTAAGGGAAAAACCACTTGGGACCGGTAACCCAAAATTTTCACTCTTTTGAAGTGAGCTCGGTGAAGAGCCAACCCTGTTAAAGGTTACAAACACACTGTTAAGTACGACCTTGTTAGAGGATTTAAAACTAACAGTTTATCACTTGACCTAGAATTCACTATGCTTTCAACATGAAAACCTTTTGACACTCCTTGGGATGTATCTCAATATATTAAGGATGGTTAAATCCCACTCTGTTAAGAGATTTTCTGATTCAATGGTTAAAGTGAAACAATAGATGATATGTTCATTAATACAAATTTGAATTGCAGATTTTTAGATCTATTGTAAGTCCATAATACCTCTCTGATCAATGTTCTCTTCAATTCCTTTTGCTCCACTTCTTTCTGCTCGGTGAATGTTGTTTCTTCTCTATTGCTCGGTGTTTGTAGAATTCTTGGCTCTGTTCCTCTAGCCTGTATCATCATATCTGCATGAAGACTTCTATCTTCACCAAAATTCTCTTCAGAATTCCTTTTTTTGATAATGAATTACTTGTCTCTTTATATAGACATGATTTCACCGTTCTTATGTCATTATTTTCTTTGTTGATCACTTCTTGATCCGTAAAGCTCACCATGCTTGCTTTAGTTTTATTATGTAATTCTCTCCTTATTTTTTGGAATAAAACATGCTTTAAGTCTCCTTCTTATATTTAGATTTTAACAGATTGATAAAAATAAAGAAAATAATCAATTAAATCTAAATATAGCTCCTACCAACTAAGTTGTTTTGTTGTATTCTAACTTCAGTTCCCGACGGTCAACACTTTAGTTGTGCTCGATGATTACTGTAGATAGATCGGACTTCAACATCAGTTTTGTTCAGTGACAACTGCAGTTAGATCGATAATGCTTACTCGGTTATCATTTTCTCGGGTAACACTATCCGTCAGTTAACACCGTGAACTTCTGTGCTCAGGGTTTACTATCCATCGGGTTTTACTGTCACTCGGTGTATATGATTACCGATGACAAAAACTATCTCTTCAGATATTTAAGTTTTGTGACAATATGTGTATGATAAATCATACCATATCAAGTTGACATCAATGACAATATAATACATTAATTGATTTAATGTCTTGCATTTACTTTCTGCATCTTAGTGATCATCAACTTTGTCATCTTCAAACATTAAATCAGTTATAGTTCATCAATCTCTTCCTTTGGCATTGATGGAAAAATACTACTAACACAATATGAAATATATCAGTTGTAGTTCATCAATCTCTCCCAAAATTTTTGTTCTATAACCAATTCAAATATCTGACTCTCGGTAAGCTCTTCTAGCTTAGATTTGATTCTTGCAGAGTACTTTCTTCATTCTTCATTCCCTTTACTAGATAGATGTAGCAAATTATGATACTATCTCTCCCTTTGTTGTAGAATCTCTTCTCCCTTTTCTAGATAGATATGCAGTGTCACATTTTCTCCAATACTCTCCCTTAGATGGATGGATTTTTCTTTGAATCTTTCTCTAATGTTTTCTCTCCCTTTGACTGTTCCTCTCCTTGATGGATATTTCTCTTCTCGCCCTTTGATGATTAATATAGATATTTTATATGGATATATTCATTTAGTTGATCTCTCCCTTTGACAGCAATGCCAAACAAAAATATATCTCTCTCCCTAATATATTCCTTTAATTTCCTCTCCATCAACAATTTAGCTCTGTAGTAGCCAAAAATTTCTCTGGTGTTCAGTGCAAATAAGTACCTTTCTGTGTACTAATATATCATTACAGTCCATATCTTTGCTTGCATCAACATGATTGATCTTATGATAATATGTAGGTTGATGCAACTTCCTAGTCACCTTAGTGACCAGTAGACAAGGGTTGGACCCCTAGTCTCTTTCTCAGGCACTCAAATGTATCTTTTGACAGTGGCTTTGTGAATATGTCTGCTAATTGTTCTTTGGATTACACATATTCCAATATCACTTCTTTCTCTTGTACTTGTTCCCTTAAGTAATGATACTTGATAGCAATATTCTTTGTCTTAGCATGCATGTCAAGGTTCTTTGAAATGTTTATAGCACTTGTATTATCACAATAGATAATCATTGGATCAAGGATTTCCATATTCATACCTTTCAGTAATTGCTTGATCCATGCAATGTTAGAGAAATTTGTAGCAACAACTACATATTCTGCTCCTGCGGTAGATTGAGAGATGCATCCTTGCTTTTTACTTATCCATGTGACAAGTCTGTTACCCATAAAGAATGCTCCTCCTATTGTGCTCTTTATGTCATATATGTTTCCAGACCAATCAACATCTATATAGACTTGAAGCTCAATTTTTCCTTCTTTATTATACCACATACCATAGTCTTTGATATTCTTTAAATATCTCATAATTCTTTTGTCAACAGTCATGTGTGATTCCTTGGGATTAATAGAGAATCTTGCAACTATTCCAACTACATGCGTTATATCTAGTCTTGTATGTATAACATACATGAGTTTTCTAAACATAGATCTATATAGGGTCTGATTTACCTCTGTTGACTTGTCTTCCTTTTTCAGTTTGCATCTAGTTGCCATAGGTGTTCCCACTGGATTAGAGTCCTCCATATTGAATATCTTCAGGACTTCCTTGATGTATTTGGATTGTGTGATGTAGATGCCTGCATCTTGTTGAAGAATCTATAGACCAATAAAATTTTTGATCTCCCCAAACATTGAAATCTCAAAATCTTTTCTCATTTCATCAATAAATTATTTGTATAACATATCGTTACCTCCAAATATGATATCATCAACAAATATATCAATAATCAGAATATTATCATCAGTATCTTCTTTGAAATATAGATTACTGTTATCACCTGTTCTTACAAATCCAATACTTATGAGATAGGAGTGAAGTCCTTCATACCATGCTCTCGGTGCTTTTTTCAATCCATACAAGGCTTTGTGTAGTCTACAAAACATGTTTATCTTGTTAGGATCAACAAACCCTTCTGGTTGTTCAATGTATACCTCTTCTTCTAGTATTCCATTTAGGAATGCAAACTTAACATCCATTTGGTATACCTTGAATCCTTTGTAAGAAGTATAAGCAAGTAGAATTCTGACTCCTTCTAGTCTAGCAACAGGTGCAAAGGTTTCTCCATAGTCAATACCTTCTTCTTGTGCATACCCTTTGCATACTAATCTTGCTTTGTTCCTTGTGACTTCTCCATTCTCATTCAGTTTATTTCTGAATATCCATTTGGTACCAATGACATTTTTGTCATTCGGTCTAGGTACTAATGTCCATGTTTTGTTCTTTTCAATATGCTCAATCTCTTCATTCATAACACTGACCCATTCTTGATTCTCAAGTGCAGTATTGACATTTTTAGGCTCAAAATCACAAATTAAACATCTAATGTTCAATGACTTACTTCTTGTTCTCATTCCAGCCTTTTGTCTCCTATGATGTGGTTATGTGGATGGTGTCTTCTGACATACTTGGAAAGTACTGGTCTAGATCTCTGTTCATTATTTTGATCATCATCTTGACCTTCATTTTGATCTTCATTGCTCGGTACATCATTGTGAGCAATTTCCTATTTTTAGTGTTTGCAGCCTGTTGTTCGGGTGCATTGTTTTGTCTCTCGGTAGCGATAAACTATTGCTCGGGTAGAGTGTCAGGTTCTTCACTATAGACAAACCTGTTGTAGTCTTCAGGTTCCTTTCTGCATTTCTCATCATTTTTCTCAGCAAATTCATCCACTTTGACATTTGCACTTTCAATGATTTTGTTAGAGGATTTGTTAAGACATTTATAAGCCTTGCTTTTGGTAGAATAACCTAGAAATATTCCTTCATCCCCTTTGGAGTCAAGCTTTCCATTTCTATCATCTTTCAAAATATAACATTGACTTCCAAAAATTCTAAAGTAACTTACATTAGGCGTGTATCCATACCATAGCTCATAAGGTGTCTTATTGGTGTCTTTCTTCAATTGAACTCTATTTAATGTATAGATAGCAGTACTGACAGCTTCTCTCCAGAATGTTTGTGTGATTTCTTTCTCAATCATCAATGTTATAGAACAATCAACAATTGATCTGTTCCTTCTTTCAGTAATCCCATTTTGTTGTGGTGTTCTCGGTGCAGAAACATGTCTTTTAATTCCATGCTCATTACAAAATTTAGTGAATTCATCATAAATAAATTCTCCTCTATCTAATCTTAAGCATTTTAGTTCCTTTCTAATTTGTTTTTCAACTATATCTTTATACCATTTAAACATCTTAAATGCTTCTGATTTCTCTTTTAAGAACATAACAATCCTCATTCTAGAATAATCATCAAAAAATAGAATGAAGTATCTATCACCATAATAGCTCTTTGTTCTCATTGGTACACATAGGTCAGTATGGACTAATTATAGAATAGCATTAGATGTGTAGGTTTTTCTCTTGAAACTAGACTTTGTCATTTTACCTTTTTGACAATTCTTACACATGACATGGTTGGATTTTGACATGCTTAGTAAGCCTCTTACTTTTCTTTTATTGCTTATCCTAACCATGTTGTCAAAGTTCACATGACATAACCTTTTATGCCACAACCATATGTCTTCATTTCTAGCTAATAGATAAGTGGTCTCAATCTTATCAAGATAGAATAGGTTACCTTTTGTTTGTTCACTAGTACCGATCAACCTTCCCGATTCATTAAAGATCTTTGCCTTTTTGTTATCAAATGCAACTTGGTGTCCTGTGTTATTCAGATGTGAAACACTCAATAGATTATAGTTAAGTCCTTTCACCCAATATGCATTTTTACATTTGATAAGATTATTCAACATTATGGTTCCTTTACCCTCAATTGGACAAGGTGAGTCATTACCCATTCTTACTGATCCACCATTATAATATTCAAAAGTTTCAAACTTTTCCTTATCTCCAATCATGTGGTGAGTACAACCACTATCAATAATCCAGACATCATTTTTACTAACCTTAGATATGAGTACAGTTTCAACATACCTTTCTTCTTTGTCTGAATCATCCTTCATAGCAAAAAATACCACCTCAATATCTTCATCAGATTCGGTGTTAGTATTATTAGCTTTGTTCTCAGCCAGGTAACAAGCCTTATTTCCTCTGTCCTTGTAGTTTTGGTTATCTCTTGTATCAGATTGTCGGTTGCTTCGGTAATCTTGGTCATCACCTCTGTCAAACTTCTTTTCATAAGATCTATCATTATTTCTATCTTCTTTTCTTTTGTTAGGGCATCTAGCAATAAATTGTCCAATCTCTTTACAATTAAAACATACCAATAGTAATTTACCTTTGTATCTTCCTTTGCCTCTCTGCAATCTTCTAACCATTAGTGCTTCAATCTCATCAAGCTCTTGTTCATCACTAGCACTTTCACTATCATTTCTCATAGTGTGTTTATGACTTGATTTACTTATTTTCAAAGAAGATTTGAATGCAGACTCAATAGTTGGTATGACATTGTTGTCAAAGTTATTTATCTCAAATGAAATAAGTCTACCAGTCAAACTATCTAGAATAACATTGTTATTTGTTGCTTCTCTCATTTCTTGTATAGAAGATACTCTAAAAGCATAAACAGGCTGTAAGGTTCTCAGAATTTTACTTACCACCGTTTATTCTTCAAGTGCACCTCCTACTCCTCGGATAGAATTGACAAATTCTTTAATTCTGCAGCTGTACTGAGTGATGTTTTCTCCTTCTTTCATTCTTAGGCCATCAAAATTTCCTCTTAGGCTTTCAACCTTAGCTCTCAACATATTTTTATCTCCTCCATGTACTAGCTTGAGTTTTTCTCACATTCTATTTGTAGTGGTGCATGATTTGACATCTTCAAATTCAGCATCAGAGAGTGAGGACGCAAGTTCTATCATCATAGAATTGTGTTCATGTTTCTCTCTCAATTGATCAACTATCAGAGGTCCAGTAGGTAAAACAAATTTAGTATCCAAGTACTATGTGACATCATTTCCAATACCTAATAGGTGGAGTCTTATTATGCTTTTCTATGATGCAAAGTTGTCCTTGTTTAACTTAGGCACATCCCTTTTTCTCATCATGTTATCTTTAGCTTGAGTCTTTAAACTCCCTTCTAAGCACACACACTCTAATATCAATTATTAGAATAACTAAGATGGGGGGGGGGTGTGAATCAGTGGCCTCAAAAATTAATCCAATAATCCAACCAAAACCTTATACCACAAATATAAAACCTCTAGTTATCTTCAGTCCCACAAGATGTATGCCTTGTGTAAATCTAACATATATATACTGCTCGACGATTATACTATTTATCCTTTTCTTAAGCTTTACCGAATCACAATCTATCTTTTCTTAACCTTGACCAAATATCAGTAAATAAACTTAGTGTTTATCGATCAATCCTGTTTTATTAATGTGTAAAGAAAAACATCAAATCAATAAACCATATACACATTTGACACATGGATTTTAACGTGGAAAACGTATTAAGGGAAAAACCAATTGGGACCGGTAACCCAAAATTTTTACTCTTTTGAAGTGAGCTAGGTGAAGAGCCAACCTTGTTAAAGGTTATAAACACACTGTTAAGTGTGACCTTGTTAGAGGATTTAAAATTAATAGTTTATCACTTGACCTAGCATTCACTATGCTGTCAACATGAAAACCTTTTGATACTCCCTGTGATGTATCTCAATATATTAAGGATGGTTAAATCCCACTATGTTAAGAGATTTTATGATTCAATGGTTAAACTAAAATAGTAGATGATCTATTCATTAATACAACTTTGAATTGCGTATTTTCAGATCTATTGTAAGTCCATAATACCTCTTTGATCAATGTTCTCTTCAATTCCTTTTGCTCCACTTCTTTCTGCTCGGTGAATGTTGTCGCTTCTCTGTTGCACGGTGTCTACAAAATTCTTGGCTCTGTTCCTCTATCCTCCATGATCAAATCTGCATGAAGACTTCTATCTTCACTATAATTGTCTTCAACATTCCTTTTTTTGATAACGAATTTCTTGTCTCTTTATATAGACATGATTTCACCGATCTTCTATCCTTCTTATTTTCTTTGTTGATCACTTCTTGATCCGTAAAGCTTGCCATGCTTGTTTTAGTTTTATTCTGTAAATATCTCCTTGTTTTCTGGAATAAAACATGCTTTAAATATCCTTCTTATATTTATCTTTTAACTGATCTATATAAATAAAGAAAACAATCAGTTAACTCTAAATATAGCTCCTGCCAGCTAAGTTGTTTTGTCGTATTCTAACTTTAGTTCCTGTTGGTCAACATCAGTTGTACTCGGTGACTACTGCAGATAGCTCGGGCATCAACTTCAATTCTGTTTGGTGACAATTGCAGTTATCTCGGTAATGCTTTCTCAGGTGTCACTTTCTTAGGTAACACTGTCCACTGGTTAACACTGTGAACTTCTGTGCTTGAGGTTCACTATCTGTTGGGGTTTACTGTCACTCGGTGTATATGATTATCGACGACAAAAAATTTGTCTCTTCAGATATTTAAGTGTTGTGACAATATGTGTATGAGAAATCATACCATATCAAGTTGACATCAATGACAATAGAATACATTAACTGATTTAATGTCTTGCATTTACTTTCTGCATCTCGGTGATCATCAAAATTTTCATCTTCAAACATTCAATCAATTATAGTTCATCAGTAAACATAGATGAAATATCTGCAACTATCATAGCTCTACTTTCAGAGGAAGTTGATAGAAATGCCAAGAGATTTGGAAACTATGATGAAGCAAATCAAAGATAACCACAAAGTTGAAATTTGCAACAATGGAAAGGAAGAGAAAGAAAATTGTGAAGAATCTTGAGAAGATGCTAGGAGAAGAAGAAGAGGAAGATGCACCAATACAGATAAAACAAGGTCAAGGAGAGGACCAATCTACTAATTTTGAGGAAAGTGAAGAAGATGACATGGAAGTGGATAAAAAGGGCAAGAAAGTGATGGTTGCTGAGCCAACCAAGAAAAGGAGTTCACAGCAGAAATCTACTCCTCCTGCCACATCTTGACCGAGAACTAGGACATCAACAATTACTATATCTGCCAAGACACCAAAGAATAAGTTGGTAAATAATTTTGAAGGGGTAAGATCGGGGAAGACAAAATAAGTTCAAACTAAATCTGAGCTGAGCCACCCTAAGAGGAAGCCAAGGAGAAAATATATTATGGGAAAAGATGAAGAAGATGGAGAATTGACAGAAACCGAGTGTGTGCTAAAATGTTGACACACTTCTATGAATCATTCCATCCAAGGTTGCTCAAGAATGAGGCCTCAAATATCGATCCATAGCTCTCTAGTCATGGAGTGCAAAGGTGTGAAATGGGGGCCCTCAG
>MU223621.1:2272304-2283275 GCA_018584345.1 Thuja plicata
TACATATATATATATATACATATACATATACATATATACATATACATATACATATACATATATATATATATCTATATATATATATATATATTGTAAACTATTTCACATGGGAAAGTAAAAAAACCAACAAAACCATTCGTGATGCATCTTTCACTCGACTTCCATGACACCTTTGTCCTTCTTTCGAGCCTCTTTTGTTGTGCTGGCTTGGGGTTTGCGTGGGATTGCTTCAGGGTGGTTTCCAAATGCTGCATATGATGCCATTTCATGTTGCCAGATTTCATATTTAACTATCTCCCATTCATATAGAATTTTCAACTTATATTCTTCCTTTTTCGCCTTGCCCACCCAGTGCACAAAGGGAATTATGCCAAAATCTTTTTATTCTTCCTCGTCTAATATGCATTCTAATATATCTGTGCCCATTCCAGGCACTACCCATTCTAATATCGAATCCAAACCCATTAAAAGGTCCTATTCAAAAAGTGACTTCACCGCCCATCGCACTATTTCAGTGCTATCTCCCAGCTCGAGGCCCCATGCTACTATCATGGATATTACATCTAAATTATCTCTACGTCTCAGTTTATACTCCTGGCATTTGAGCCCTAGCACTCCCAACACTGCATTAACCATCCTATCTTTTTTTATCTTCATCAAACATTTAAGCCTTTCCTTATGCACTGGCCCAGAGAAGGATTTCATCTAGCGTTTGGATTCTACTGTAAAATTTGCATCCATTTTAAACCACGCACTGGAAGAAAAAATTGTACATTCAAACTAGAGAGAAAATAACATGCCTAGCATAGGCACCAGGATTAGTAATAAAAGGTTGCAAAAAGGAAACTTTGGAATTGTGCCAACTTTCCATGTTTTAACTCATTCTGTCCAATCTGTGAGACCTCATTTATTATTAGGAGTGATCGTGTCCTTTTATATCTATTTCCCTACTCTCAAGTGTGTGGGAATCTTATGAAATCCACTCATTAATTGAAACATCAACACGAGACATGTTTATCTTTTCGATGATCGATGACACCATGCCGAGTCATCATTCTTACCATTTCAATTTGACTGATTAGACTAAAACATAAAACCAAACTATAGTCTCCTGCCTTTATCCTTCATTCTGCCACACAAGAAAGTAGTTATTTTCAAAATTCTCCATTCTCAACTCCCTGACTTGGTCAAAAGACACTGCCCAGTTGGAAAGAATATCAACATCAAAATTTCCCTCCTAGTAAGTGTGACTTATTTTAAAGTCTTCCAAACTTCTTAACACTTCTACTATTACTTCAATAATTGGTTGGATATGCCAAACCTCAGTGCTCCCATTCTTTACATCATTGATCAAAATCAAGGAATCCCCTTCTAAGTGAATTTTCCTATATCCCATAGCCACACCTAACTTTATTGCTAGTAGAGAAGCTTTACCTTTAGCCACATTATTAGATCTTGAACATAATATATGAGCCCAATAGGCCAAGGTGTTTCCTTTATGGTCTCTAATAATAGCTCTTGCTCCTAAAGGCCCTAGGTTGTCTTTGGAGGCCCCATCAAATTTTTCTTTGATCCATCCTTCTTCTGGGGTGCTCCATTTTTTTTTTTTTTTGTCTATCTTTTTTAGTTGTCTCCCATAATTTTATGTCTCATATTGCATTTCATTCCTGACCATACCTTTTTTAATTGTTGATCCCTTAAGGAAAAAGGAAAACATGTTTGTAATCTAGCAGTGACAACACTTGTAACTTCTTCTAAAGCATGATTAATTCTATGTAGAAGTCTATCCAAATTTTCATATATGTCATGGAAAATGCTCATGTTCCTTTCTTTCCACACCTCCCATATTAGGATTGAGGGGCAGGTTATCCACACTGAGGAGAATGAGGATTTCCTAGGTGGCCTCGACCATGAATCAAAAACACCTCTCAAAGTGTTGGGTAGGGGGCCCTGCCATACCAGCCTCCCTCTCAACATATCCCAATAATAAGTTGCAATCCTACAGTTTACTAGTAAGTGATCCACATCCTCCTTCGCTCCTTCACATAGAAAACACCTAGTAGGACCGTAAATGCCAAATTTTGTCCTTCTATCCCTTGTAATGATCCTCCCCTTAACTGTCAACCATGCAATGACCACAGCTTTGGGGAGACAATATTTACTCAAGAACAAGTTAACTGGCCATTACCTTTCCCCTGCAGGTCTCTCTAAAACTTGATAATGAACTTTAACCGAATACTTGCCTCTTTTTATTGCACACCATATCACCTTATCCTCCCATTGATTTATAAGAATGTGCCTTTTCTCAAGAATTCTCTGCATAGCTACTTTTTGCTGAGCGCTAATGTTTAGTGTCTCCAAAATTTTCCATCCCCATTCTTGGTCAAGTGGTCCCTGTTTTACCTCCACATAATCACATAGGTGTTGTCCCTAGTTGTGCACAAATATATTTCTCAAATCATGTTGGTCCGGGTTGGAAGAGAGCACTAGGTAACCAATCCATGTTTCATCCCAAAATTTGGCTTTTTGACCATTGCCAATTTTCCAAGATATATGTTGGGTAATGACTGGTCTACATTTCATTATAAAATTCCATATTGCAGACCCTTTTGTAGGGTTTTGAGTAGTTAAAATTCTGTCATTCTCCATATTGTCCAGATATTTGGCCTTGACAACTTTAATCCATAGTAAATCAGGATCTTGGTAAATGCTACAAACTAACTTGGCACCTAATGCTTCATTCATTAGGGCCCAATCTCTTAGGCCCACACCTCCTTGAACCTTGGATTTGCAAACATTATTCCAGGCCACCAGGGGTCATTTATCCTTGTCACTGTTGCCATTTCATAGGAATTTCCTCATTCTTTTTTCCACGGTAAGAATAATTTTTTTGGGGATCTTCAAGCACATCATAAACAAAATAGGGATAGCAGAGATGACTGATTTTAAAATTAGAATCCTTCCAAATGATGTAAGCCATTTACTTTTCCATCCCTCCATTTTCTTACAACATTTATGTACAAGACCTTTCGAAAGATTGGCTTTAGATGCCTCACCAAAAAGTGGGATTCCTAAATATTTTCTTGGTAGTCTACCAACCCTAATGCCTAGTAATTTGTAGATTTCTCTTTATTTCCAGAGGTTAGTACTAAAAAGTAAACTTCAAATTTATGCCAACTTATGTATTGCCCTGAAACTTTGTTGTAAGTATCCAAAGTTGATTTGATAACCCTGGCCTCCCTAGTGGAAGCTTCTCCCACTAAGTTTGTATCATCAACAAATTGGAGATGAGTAACTGGCTCTAAACCTTATGCAATCTTCACTCCTTTCCATTGTCCTTCCTATCTTCTGAGACTAATAAGTCTACCTAGGGCCTCAGCCATGATGATAAATAGAAAATGTGACAAAGGGTCCCCTGTCTATGCCTTTAGTTGACTCAAAACAAATGAGGGCTCCCATTTATAATTACTGAGAAGCTTGGAGTGCTTATGCAACTTTCCACCCACTACACCCATTCCTTATAGAAACCAAAACATTGTAATATATTAAGAAGGAAAGCACAGTTGAATTTATCATTAGCCTTTCTAATATCCAATTTAATCATAATTTTATCAGCTTTGGTCATTTTGATTGAATGTATACCCTCATTAGCAATAATATTTCCTTCATATATTGATATATTTGGAGAGAAACCACTTTGTTCAACAAAAATTATAGACTTTAGAATGTCTTTTAATATGTTGGCCATTACTTTGGAGATTATATTATAGATAGTATTACAAAGGGAGATGGGTCTAAAAAAAAGATAGCCTTTCTTCCTTCTTCGGGATACGGGCTATAAATGTGTTGTTAAAATCTTTAAACATAAACCCTCCTCGTCTAGATTCTTCCACCACTTCCCAGATTTCATTTCTTAATATATCCCAAAAATTTTGGTAAAAAATTGTTGGGAATCCATCTGACACTGGAGCTTTCTCAGCTCCTAGATTGAAAACAACATTTTTAATTTCCTCCAAAGAAGTGGTATACTTAAGCATATTATTCTGAATTTTAGTTACACAAGTTGAGATCACATTCAAAATTTCCAGATCAGATCTTGGAAGAGCAAGGTCTTCCCAAAAACAATTTCCAAAGTGACTCACTGCTTCCCGGTTGATCTCTTCTAAATCTTGTAGTAATACTCCTGCACCATTCTGAATTGAAAAAATATTGTTATGGCATGTTCTAAATTTAACTGAGTTGTGGAAAAAGGTATTATTTTTGTCTCCTACATTAAGCTAAAGCTCCCTAGATTTTTGCCTCCAAAAGGTTTCTTCTCTAGCCAAAACTTATGCATATAACTTGTTGAGTCTATTTTCCTCTTGAAATTCCAAATCTCCCATTCCCTGCTCAATTACTGGGAGTGAAATTCTTCCAAATCCTTTTCAATGCTTAATTTTTCTGAAAATTTGTTTTTAAAAACTTCCATGTTCCAAACTTTAAGCTGTTCTTTGACACATTGTAGTTTTTTAAAGAAAATAAAAGCTTTATTACCTTTTCTGGAAGGGGCCTTTGTCCACCATTCTTGGATGTGGTTCTTGAAGTTTCATGTCAAAACCACATAGATTCAAATTTGAAAACATCCCTATCCGAGGCTGACTCCTCTTGAATCCTCAAATTGATTAGGTAATGATCTGACCTAGAGATAGGTAATATTTCAACATTGCATGTCCAACTAGTAGCTACCCAGTTTCCCACTAGGAGGAATCTGTCTAGCTTCTTAGAAATATTAAGGAAACCACTCCTTCTATTCATCCAAGTAAACTTCCCATTTCGTAGGTCTAGATCTATCAATCCATTTTTAGTTTTAACTTCTAAAAAATCTTTCTAACCCTAACCTGCCAGCCTTTTCTGCCCATTTCTCTGCAGGACTATTAATGGCATTAAAATTACCTCCTACTATAAAAATCTCTGCTGGGTACTGAGTTAAATGGTTAGAGATTTCTTGCCACAACTTTCTTTTGATGAGGACTAGTCATGCCATAGATGTTAAAATATTGAAAGATGGTCACCAGTTGTTTGGACCTTACTTCAATCCACTACCAGAACCTAGTGTGAGCCCTCAAAGTTACTTCCAGATTTGATTCTAACCATAGCACTCCAAGCCCCCTTGAAGCCCCAATAGTTTTAGAAAAGAAACCCTTCCATATAGCAAACCTATTTTGAAAACTAAGCACATCACTTCCACTCAATTTATTTTCATATAGAAAAATAAGATCTGGTTTCACCTGATCAAAACCTCTCTTGATCAAGAGAATCTTGTCAGAGGAATTTCAGCCCCTGATATTCCATGATAATATTTTGATTTCCGTCGAGGAGGGGCATAGCCCTTCCCCGATCTCATCAAATTGCACTATTTTTCTACATTACCATCTACTGCAAGCTTCACTGTATTTGATTTAGCACCTCTTTTGCCCTTTTATCCTAGAGAGGGCTTCATTTTTGTAGATGGATATTTCTCTATGGTTCTAATTTCCATTATTTTAGGTATTTTAAAAATTCCAAAATCATCCTTCTCATCTTATTCATATTGTGATAAATAATATAAATCTGAGTTCTCTATCTTACCACTGCTATCTGTAATCACCTGAAAATGGTCTGATGAAGTCATAAGACCTAATCTGAAATCAAGTCCCCCAGGGAATCACCAAGACTGTCAACTCAAAGTTAATCACAATTATATAATTAAACTAGATCAGTTTAAATATATAATTCATCAAAAATCCCAATCTTAGATCACTCAGCGAGAGGCATTAATTATTCAATTAACCTTGGTCAATTAATTCAAAACATTAATATTCTTTCAACTTGCCTCAAAAGTCAAACCTCTAACCAATAAGAGGTTATCACATGGATCAACCAAGCTTCCATCTTAGCCATCGCTCATGGATGGATCTCAACCATCAAATTCAAATTTGAATTTGAAGCCTTTTCCCTCCAAGGAAAAATCTATATAATGCAGCCTTCCTAGCTCATTTCATATAGGTGCACAATGAATTTTAGCATAGAACTAATGGAAATTTCATTCTAGCAATAATATAGTTCATTTCATCAATATAATCTAGTTCAATTTCATGCATTTGATCAAAATAGATCATAATTGAACATGTTTTGATGCATTTTAGGCATTCTTGATTGAATCTTCCATTTCATGATTGTCCATTCATTGATCTAATATGCCAATTCTGAGAGCAATAACAATTAGATTACAATCTTCATGACTAGGAAGCAATAATTTGATTTCATTTGGTTTTCTATGTTTTCAATGAATTTGATCTTACTAACCAATTGATATAATGAGTTATTGAGTGGTTGTGTTTAGCATTTTTTTGCAGGTACAACATTTACACATCACACTATCTTTAACATTTTCAAAGGAGCTTTCTAAATTCCAGATAGGAGATATCTAAATATCCTTGAAACCTTCTTCCCTAATGAGTTCATGATCAATAAAAGAACCGTTGTCCTTTTCCTTGACTATTGACTGGGGGGATCGGGCATTTCTACCTCTCAATTATGAATACTCTTCTGGATAGTGTAGGGTTTCTCCTCCATAGATCTAGATTCCAACCCTCTCTTCAGTTCCATTTGTTCTGGTTCCACTATTGGCTGTGTGGAAGTTTGGCAATCCAATAGTGGAATGAAATTGTCTCCTAGTGATTTAATGTAATCACTAATCTGTGTTGTGATTGGTTGGTTGGTGTCCCAAGTGACATTACCGACCAAAGGAAAGAATCTCTAGAAGAAAAAGAATGTGCACATTAATAGAGAACCAAACTTACATGTATTAGATAAGGCTGATCTAATTATTCTCATGTTTTCTTCTAGTTGTTTCAATAGTAGCTCAGCTAGGTCTAGTTGCACACCTTTCTTTACTATGGTGTATGCAATGTCAACAACTCCACAAGCAACACTATTCATTCTGATTTCTTGAAAGATCTTTTATCTAATCACATATGCATCAAATTTCATTTTAGGGTCGGTGATTGAATTGACTTTCATACCTCTGCCATCCCATTCGGATCTAGATAGCTTTTCAATCTTGGGGCATCCATGGTGCCTTATGAATTTTTCCTTCTTGGTTATTGGGTAACTAGTCACTGCATGAATCACATCCTTTGTGATTGGCTTCAGTTCATCTAACCACATCTTCCCGTCATGCACTCAGCTAAGCATAATGCAAATCCATTCTGTCTTGAATTCTTTTGGGAATAGTAGGGCATTGGTTAACCCTTTCACTTCAATGTGGTTGTACTCGTCCTTTAGGTTTCTCTCTTTGCATAGCTTATGATAAGCTTCTTCAAGCTCAAGGTCTCCAATCTTTGCAAATTTGCAGTGAATGGATGCACGGATGTCTTCGACCAGTAAAACCCTAGGTGGGATACTTGAAAATGCTCCCTTGTCGTCAGGTTGAGAAACAACCTCAGGGAAAAACTTGTAGTTTGGTTTCTCACAGGTCGAGTTCTTAATTAGAATGACCTTCTTGTCTTTTTCCATCTTTATCTTTGAGGTTCATGAAGTGGTTTCCATTGTTTGTTAAATTAGTGCTTCTTCGCAAATAACCTGTTAGCTCGGTAAGTCTTGATACTCACTGGATGTTTGTTGCTAATGCTTGAAATCTGTTGTAGTAGTTTTGAACATCCTATGAATCACTCTGTAATGTGGTCGCTATGAATTGATCTTCTTCACTCTACAATATTCTCTTTAATGATGGGTGAATGAATGAGTTCATGTTTCCCTTTTTATAGAAAAATATACCCTAGGTGATGCATTAAATTCTTCACCTACCACTCAGTTGACAAAACGTAGATGCTCGGTTAACACACCAAAGTATTTATCTCAGTGAGTATACAATACTTGAAACATAGTGTCATCTCGGTTGTCTTACACATGTTTATCGACGATGCTTGATATATAGTGTCAACTCGGTTATCTTTCATATGTTTATCGACGTGCAGTTTATGCTTAGTTTATATTAACTGACCGGACTAGATTCACAAAACATACTGGGAAATACCATAGTGCATCTAAGTCATTCATTATAATTTGGCATATTCTCAATGCATGTAGGAACTGATGTAAAATACAAATTTGTAGAGTGCAATTCCATACTTACGTGTATTGCTTAGGTGGGGGTGGTGGAATCACCCGATCCATTAGATGAGGTGTCACCAACTATAGTGCAGTCCAACATTATCATTGTTTGAATCTCTCCTCCACATTTTATTTCTCATTCTCCTAATGTATTCAATAGTATTTCCATTTGCAAAAGTGCTCGACTCTGTCACTCGGTCTTTGCAGTCTTTTCTTAAGTGACCGACCTTATGATAGTGTAAGCATGTCATTCTAGGGTTAGTCCAGTTTCTAGATCTTCTTATCCATTTCCTCATACAATTAGCAGCTATATGTCCATATCTACCACATCCTGTGAAATTTATCCAAGTGTTGTAATCCCAAACATATGTATTACTGAATCTTCTTGATTGATATGCATTTTCTTGTTCTTTAGGTTTCCAAACTTGCTTTATCCTTTTCCTGCATTCATGAAATGTGTTCCCATGCATGTTGCAAGTACAAAAATGTTTTTCCATGTAAGATTTATTCTTTGGTTTGTTCATCTTAGATCTACATTCATGTTCTTTGTGTCCAATCTTTTTACAATTATAACAATTAGCTATGAATGTAGAAGTAGTTTTAGGAATACCTTTTTCTTTGCTCTTGAAAACATTTGATGTGTGGCCTAGTTTTTCACAGTGATTACATGAATGATTCTTAGGTCTTGGATTTGTGTAGACATTCCTCTGATCAGATTGGTTTGATGATTCTCCATGCTTGGTATACCCTAAACTGGTATTATTGTTGAGTTTTCTCTGTCCATTCAAAAATTTATCCATTCTTTTTGTACTGTCTTCAGCTTTCTTGATCATATCATTATGTTGTTGTTGAATCTTTGCGCCATGCTTCAGTTTATCATTTTCTTATTTTAGTTCACCAATAACTTTCAATTTTCCAGTAAGTTACATGTTCACTCGGTTGGCCTCATGACTCATAAGAATTATTTGATTGGTGATCTCAATGTGATGTTCAGTAAGTCTCTGTATCTCAGATTCTTTCTCTTGCAATTTTTTAGTAATCTTTCTCCTATCATCAATAGCCAAAGTTCTTTCTTGTTCAACTTGTCTTGCATTATTCATAACATCAGTCATCCTTACCATTTGTGTCTCTTGACCTATCTGCAGTAGTTTCACTTGTTCAATCAGATGTTGATTGATTTCATTTAGGTCTGCAATGGTTCCTTCAGATGTGTCAGATGTATTACTAGATCCAAATCCAGATGAATCAAATAGGTCAGGTATCTCTTCTTCATTATAGTCAGTTTCATTGTAGCAAGATGCCATAACTTTTCTTTCAGCCAATAACTCTTTCATTTTGTTTCTTGCCTCTTTGTATTGCTCAAAGAAAATCTGTATTTGCAACTTCTGATTCTCAATATTTTTATCAAGCTTATACCTTTCCATTGTATGATCTTTCTCTCAAGTGATTTAAAATTTTCCAAATAAGAGATCTAGCTTTGATACCAATTGTTGGAATAATGGAAGGGTGTGTACTGAGAGGGGAGGGGTGAATCAGTACCCTTAAAAAAATTTATCAATTAAATTTTAGTACTCATTACTTGCATAACCAACCATTGTAGCTTTTCTAATTCATGCATGCAATATCATAGCATAAATGTAAATGCATGTAAACAAACATTGAAACATTCATGAAAATCATTTACTCATGACACAAGTATTTGATAACGCAAAAACCCTTGTTAGAAGGTAAAAACTACGGTGGGGATGAAACTCACAAAGCTTCACTATCTACAGAATGGAAGGTGCCTATTAGGGCTACAAGTTTTGATCACTTCTGATGATCTTACCCTATTTGGAGTAACATGTTAGACTTGTTAAGTCTACTCAGTTAAGAGATTTCAGTAACACAATGTATGTGTGCACTCAGTTAAGAGATTTACATAAAGACTGTTAAGTCTACCTTCTTAAAGGATTTTACTGCTTGCTACAATTATTAGAGAGTAAAAAAATGTATGACCTGATAGCTTGCAATCTTGAATTTCTGATTACAGATCCATTAAGTTCACAAAATGCATATATCACCTATTGTGATGGATAATACCTCTGTTATTCTTGGTAGCCTTGTATGTAGTTCTTCATAATTGAATTCTTCTTTATCTGTCCTTCTGCATGAAAACCTCTGTCTGATCCATAGATGTCCTTTGCTGCTACAATCATCATGTTCTTGATTGATTAATACATCTATATATACAATATTTTGACCTAATTAGGTTTCACTCTTTTCTTTAAAAAAACTCTAAGATCAAAGGTTTACAATTTGACCTTGATCTCCTAGTTTGCATGAATACAATCAGTTAACTAATTAAATCCATCATTTACATTTTTCTTGATCCACAAGAAATGGTTATCCAGCTAAGAAAAAATCTATTTTAAAGAATAAAGTGCTTTAGCTGACGTGTAGTTTGAGATCCACTTTTTCTAGTGAAATGTTGTCTCTCGATGTATACTGGTGCTCGGTGATATCTCTATAGACCGGTGCTCGGTTGATATATTGGTTGGAGTTCAAAACATTTCAGTGACCACTATGCTCGGTGAATACTGTTGCTCAGTGAGTGTTGTCGCTCGGTGATCATGACCAACCAAAACTGTCTATTTGTATACTAATGAAAAATTATGATCCTTTAAGGATTATCAAGGTATCACCCATAGTTTGGAGGGCCTTTTATTAAAACACTTGTCCTCCCATCTGCTCCATTTAGCCCTTCCCTGTTCAACCCTCTTTGTTTTAATATTTTTAACCAATTTTCATTTTGATTCCAATCTTTCTTGTGGAGGGCGGGGGGGGGGGGGGGGGGGG
>MU223621.1:2322336-2355874 GCA_018584345.1 Thuja plicata
TATAGCCATGTTTGATTTTGATTTGATTTGATTGGTCGAAATCGATTTGAATTGTATGGCTATAATAGTTAATATAAATCAGTGATAAAAATCACCTAGGATATTAAATTGATTTAAAGAATTATGCAAAGTAGTAACAGGTTCGTTTGGACATAAATCGAGGATATGATCACACTTAAGGCAAATAGGGTCCATAGTTGCGACAGACCAAATTCAGGTTTAATTATTTAATCTTTATAATTAACCTTTAATTAATATTTTACTAACATCATGAAAAAACACAACAATGAGCTACATGACTGCATGCACAGTGAAATATGACCAAATCAGAATACATAAAAGATGTAACAACATAAGCATGCTCAAACAAGGGTTCACGAATTCACATCACCTTGACAAATTCAAAGAAGGTAGTCAACCATATACTTGTCTACTATTTCAGGACAAATGATGGCTTAGGTAAGGATTTATGCATGAATGTTATCTCCCCTCTTACCATTGAGATAATGTGTTAGGGCACACTCATCCTGGCGATTCAGGGAAGTCGATGCCCGATACCTGCAATCTGCATCAAAGTCGAGCATGTATATATATATATATATATATAATGGTAGAGATGGGTACATCATGTAGATCTTGCAAGAAAGTGACTACGACTCCATCCCTCACCACATCAGGTACGCCAAATAGAAACATAAAATATACGCGCCAACCATACACATGCAAGTATGGGGTCAGTAAAAAATCATAAACAAAAATAACATCATCATATGCAAATTACAATAGATATTACAATATCATCAAAACATCATCTGATATAACCAAAGATCTAATAGCACAGGAAAAGTGGTCTAAAAGGGTTTGACATCATAAAGATAAATGATAGTAGACGGGTGAGTATTACACTTTATCTTCAGAGAAGACATTTGAGTCTTTGGAGATTGGTTTTCATGAGTTTAAAACTTCACTTGATATGTCACACTACATGGTTCAGGTTGATTGTACTCATGTGTTGGATACTCCTATTCAATTTCCTAAGACATCATACATTTTGAGAATTCTTCCTACTGATTGGGGAGGCTTCATTCATATACTTATGGAATTGTTTCTTCCTAAGGGGAGGAACGTTGTTCAATATTCATGGACTTGCTTCTACATTGATCCTGGAGCATCTACCATTGGTGTAACTTCTACATTGGGGGGCTACTTTTTCTCTCTTACTCCTTCCTATTAAGAGGAGACATTTTTCTTTGGAGCTTGATCACACTCAGTTACCATCAGTTCCTTGTTTGACACCTTCTATTGGGTATATTCCTGATTGGTTGGTGGAATCTTCATCATCCATGGACATGGGGACACATGAGTAGTTTTCATATACAACTTCATACTTCATTTAGATTCACCTTCCTAATGCCTATCTAGAATGGGAAGCATTCATGTATTTGTAATTGGTTTATCTTCTTCCCATGGGGAGAAATGTTATTTTTAGGCATTGGTCTATGTTTTGCCTTCAAGAACTTACCATATTAGTAGGCCATTGTTCATTATGGGGGGATATCATGTCTCCTTATTTCCTTTGTATGGGGGGATACTTGATTGTATATATATGATATATGTCATACTGGGGGTTCTTGTATACTCCATCCATCCATGCATCTTGTTTATTTTAATCTCTCTTTTTGGGGGGATTTTTGTCCCATGATATTTTCTCCCTTTCTTTGCTTTGTGAGAGATTTCATTGCTTTTGTACTTTCATAATGTACATGCATACCTAACATGGCCTATTAGCCGAGACCCATCTTGCATTGTGCGTTTAAGTTCATTCCCCTAAGTTTCACTTAAGGGGGGGTTTTGATGTAATTAATTATTCTAATTAAACTTTACTTAAGCTTACTTAGGATAATGCATTACTTAGTAGTTGGCATTGTAGACACCTAGGAGTGTTCATCCTATTTTAGCACATGGTGTAGGAGAAATTCCACTTTAGGTAGTGATATTTCTTATCTCATTCCACTTTATGTGTGAGATCCACCTTTAGTGCTCTTATCACATTATCATCATCTCATTGTTGCACATAATTAATTGTACAATGGAGGATGATCCACCTATTAGGACTGATAAATTTTGGGTCTCCATGGTGCTATTCCTGCATGTTTTTGCAAATTTTGGGCTATGTTCTTAAAACCTAGCTTTCATGGTGCTTAAACGCTTAAGTCTCCCATGCTCTTTATAAAATGAAGTTACTTTTTTGGGGTCATTTAAGTCACTTAAGTCACTTTATCTCATGGGTTTTATGTTTTCAAGTGCGGGGCCTATCCTTTTTATCTCCTAAGTCCTAGCGGGGTATGTATTATTTTTTCCCTAAGTCTAATGTCCCCGAGTTACTTTATGGTTTTCATTTGTCGAGCAGGTCTCTTTTAATAAAACGATGGGTGGTTTCCCTCAATCAGAAGATGCACAGATGATATTCATTAAGGCATCATGCCATGGCACCATGTGTCCTTCCTCAGATTGTGGGGTCAACTTGTTCAAAGTTAGCGGGAAGTCAAAGGATGGTCAGATCTAGGTTCATCCAATGGTTGGTGTGATTCTGCTATCTGGAGCTATAAGGAAGTTATTCTTTGTGGCTTTGTGCATGTACGACACATGGATGGTTGAGGGGTTAGAGGTTAAAGGTCAATCAGATGTGATTTGATCTGACGATGTGTGTGATTCCGCTAAGAAAAGCTAAACAAAAGTTATTAACTGTGGAATCACGCTTTGGTGACACCTGTCTCGATCGAATCATGGGTCCATGTTTTTTCAGAGTTAAAGTATGAGTATATTTTTTGATCATGTGGTTGGTGTGATTTCATTATTCAAGAGGTGCAACTATTTTATCTATCGTGGAATCATGTCGTGCTGACAGGTGTCCATCGGAGGTATTAGGTTGTGGGGCTGAAGAGGTAAAGTGTTGTGCAAATCTTAGAGGATCTAACAGCTGGCATGATGTCTTTGTGTGAAGATGCTCAAAGATTATTCTTTGCAGAATCACATCATGGTGCCATATGTCCTGATTTGACTGTGGGTCTAGGTTTGTGAATAGAGATAAAGGTAAAGCAGGTTTCTTTTAATCCGATGGTGTGCATGTTTTCGCTATGCAGAGATGTAGTCTATTTATTATTTGTGGAATCATGCATGGGTGATGCGTGTCTGGTCTAATGAGGAAAATTCAAAGGTGCCAGATGTTGTCACCTTAAGGGGATGATCGACGACCACATTTTAAAGTTGGGTTTAAAGATTTAATCTCGGACGTCAATGGAATTTCTACGCCAGGTGTGACCATTAGAACATATATTTGAATATTTAAATTATCTCCTAAGGGTTTTCTGGCCATGGTGTCACGTTCCAAGTTTCTGAGGGGTAGATGGATAAGCATGATCTTTTTGGGTCATATTTATGAAGCCGTAGAGTGCTGAAATAATAGTTTTTTGATGACTGGGGCTTCATAAATGTTTATTGGTGGTGACTTAGGTTTTTGATCAGATTTTCATATTTTTTGTAACCCTAGTTGCCTCCCTGTCTATTATGCATTAATATTGGATGGGTTCCCAAGTTGTGGTGGTTGTGTTTTAGGGTTCTTTTTTCCCTAAGACGGTCCAAAATTGTGGTTTCTTAGGAGTATAATTAGGATTTTTCTGGGTCATTTATAAGGATGGGATTTTTATGCCACAAAAGACTTGTAATCTTTGCATATTCATATGAATACTATCAGTGGTTTCCTTGGCTCTAATTTTATATGTAACCGATGCTTTAATATCAATATATGTATGTAATTTCTTGTCATTTGTGTGATATTATTGAATAGTTTTCTTTGTTCCATCTTTGGTACTCATTTGGATTGGTTGTTAAGGACATCTCAATCTATCACTTTGTAAGGCAGAGTGTCTAACTGTTTTAGGGTTTCTTTCAAGGAGATAATTAAATTCCTTAAAGTAGTTTCAGTGAGTAAAAAACTGTAATAGATTTGATAATTATTTCTGCTTTCAAGAGTGTGAATTAAGTATGTAAGGCATACTCAAGTTCAGAGGTCATTCACAGGCTTTACATTTGATGTATTTTATTGTTAAAGGTATTTTCATTTAAAGTGAAGTTCCATACCCATTGATAGGGCACTGGTTGGTATGTTGGATTGTGTGGTTCTCATCAATCTTTATAAAATATGTTATCATTTACATGTTTATGTTACATCCAATATGTCTGCTCGTCTATGATACTATTAAATATTGAAGGAAGAAGTTAGGTTATACAACCACCTGAGCTTATGGAGCTTGAAGTGAAGGATGATTTAATCCTTGTTAATTGGACTTGTTTCTTGGCAAAATCATAATTTGGGTTGCATAGAGTATAGCGTTTTCATTGTATAGGATTCTGCAAGGAAAAGATCCAACACCACCTTTGGTGGATGTTTGATTCTACCTAGTGTGGTTGATAGGTTATCTCTTTCTCATCTCCTAATTATCATGCATTGCCTATATATTCAGACACATCTACATTGTATTCAACTGGATGTTATGTATTTTTTATCATTATTGAATCCAGACAATCAATTGATCATATCATTTTGTCTCTCTTATTTGTGTTATTCATTGGGCTTCTAGATCTTGGCATATTCTTTCATTTCCTTAGGAAAATTATTACATGGGTAAATACTCCATTCTATTCCAATAGATATGCATTTATGATGGATCCTCCATTCCAATCCAATATATACAAATTTATGATGATTCATCCATTCTAATGCAGTAGAAACACATTTTTTTGCAAATTCTCCATTCTTATCTAGCAAATACATATTTTTAGCGAATCCTCCATTATAATCTAGCGGATACACATTTATGGTGAATCCTCCAATCTAATCTAGAATATGCGCATCTTGGGCATCCTCCATTCTAATCCTACGAATATGACTATTTTTAGAGACTTTTTTTACGTGATGAATGCACTCTACCATTTAGTGGATAAACTCTAATATCTGACAAATATGCTCTGGTTTGGAAAAAAATTCTTGTGGTTTGGAAGATTTGTCCTATGCATTAGCAAAACTTTTTTTTTACACATTTTTCAAAATGATTTTTAATGCTATTTTACACTAATTGGCTAACTTTGCTTGTTGTGATTGACCTAGATTTCATTGTGCAACTGCTCTTGATTTGCCAAGGAAAAATCTTAAACTACTAACATATCTTCTATAGGTTCACAATAAAATATCATCTTCTATCACTAATCTAGGAAAACTTATTTTTACTAAGGGAATGAATGTGTGCTTGGTAGCTTAGGAGACACCTCAGTTTTATTAAGGAAAATAACAATTGTATAGTGTGTTTGGTGCACTTGCACATCCTAGGGTGGTCCCACAGTCTTTCAAAGTATCATCTCCCCTCGTCTTTGTGGATATTGGGTGTAAGAGAAACATGTAATGACACCCATATTTTCTCTTCTGAGAGAGACTTCCTTGTAAATTTCATCACCTCTTGGTTTTTCCTTGAGCTGTATTTATTTTCAAGTCGCTATATAAAAAGTGCAACATGCAAAAGCAAGCCAAATCTAGCATATATGGTTGGAGTGTCAATCTCAATTGGTTAGTGTGGTTGCATAAGGGTTGACTAGATATTTTTTGTTCACTCTAAAATTTGTATGGGACAATGTTCCTTTAAGAATTACTATGAAGCGCTTGTGACTTAGAACCCCAAAACCCATACTTGTTGGTTAAGGGAGTGCAAATTGTGCACCGTATATAATCTCCATTCACCCCTCATTGTGAGGAAGGAAACCCTTGGTTTCAAGGTTTTCAGACCTCGGGATAAGAGGAAATATGATCTAGTTCCATTATGAGTGTGTGCCTTTATACCTCTATTTTTCAACCTTGAACGAGTATTTTATTGTTGCAATATCTCTAACAAGTAGTATCTTTTGATATCCCACCTAGGTTGTACATGCTTACAACTGTCTTCTTGTGGAAACCAATGATTTATACCTATCATCTTGGACTAATATAGGCCCTCTACACTTTAATTTGAGCTTGAATTATTATGTTTTGTGCTTGTTGTGTTCATCTCTAAATCTTTTTCAAAATGGTTAGTCATTCCCCTTATGTCAAGAAAAAACACCTTGTTATCTGGCAGATAGATTTTCCAATCTAGTGAATTCACTTCCTACTCTAGTGGATTTGCATCAAGATCCAAAAAATTTAGTTTCTTGTTAATCCTTCATCTCCCATATAGACCTCATTATTCCTAGCCCAAAATCCCCATCACATCTTTCTCTTCCTCTATATCCTAAGTTAATAGAGTCATTTTCATCATCCCTCATTACCTTTCCATCTTCTTTGGAGGTATTTCCTCATCCTAATATAAGCTTAATTCCTATCCTAGTATGTACTTATTATTATTCCTAATTTGAGCTTTCATTTTTCATCCATTTTCATCCTTCATCCCTATCTAACTCATCAAATAATCATCACATCATAATCTTATTATGATGATTTTGATCATCCTAATTTTTCTTCCATGTCATCCCATTCCAATGATGATGAGAGACTAGTTGATCAAGACAATTTTAATTCCATAATACTTAGCAAGCTTACCCCAAGCGTCTTCCAAAATTTAATCATTCATCCAAGCTACAAACTCATACCTCCATGCATACCCACTAGTACTCATTATCATACATTTGACAAGAGAAATCCATTATATCATCCATCCATGTCTCCCTCCTCTATCACACCCGTGTATCCCTCTCATGCAATATCCATGCCTCTATCTTCTTCCATAATCATATCCAAAACTCCATATTTATGAAAAATGCTATCACTTTCACCCCTAGTCTAAATATATCATCTCATTATCCTTCAATCCATAATTCTAGTCCTCTAGTTAATCCTATCCATCACCATAATACACACTATACTTAATCCACCATCTACTTTATCCTACCTCACTCCTCTATCTACTTCCTCCTACCTCAATCCATATACAATCCCTCATATTTCAATCCTCTATCCAATTTTAATCCACCATCTGCTCCTTCATACACTAATCCACCACCTTATATTCCCTCCTATCTCAATCCACATTCATCTAATCTACCTTATCTCAATTCACCCTCTTCTATTGATCCCCACATCATGACAATTGATATTCCACAATCCCCCTACATCCCTAATTCCACACAAGCTTCTCATTCTTCCACCTTTTTCACCACACAATCCATAACCTTCACATAAAGGATTCTACTTCAGTAGGCTCTCCCATTCAACAATCTTGACACACTATCCAAAGTGTTTTACAAGCTGCAATGTAATACATTTCTCTCACCCCATCTGTTAGTCAACCCTATTCAAAAGTCACTTTTTCACCCACTTATGTTAACTACTTGACTATGCCAACCACCACCTTTTTGTAGATTATTTCTCCTCCCCCATTAGTTAGTAAATCCAGTTCACCAATTTCTCTCACACCTTCTTGCATGAACTACCTATCCATTCCATCCTCTACATGCTCGTGATTGTCATCGTACATGTCATGCTATAACCCACCAACGTGCCTCTCAAAACATTGATTCTTTTAATACACCCTCTGATTCTGTCATTCCTCTTGCCCAACCCATGTTTGAGCCCAAGGAGGAAGTATATTTAAAAAAGAGAAAAATGTGCAAACATGATAATTAAATTCGTATCTTAGATTCTATTACAATTAATCTAGATGAAGAAGATACTCTTGATGATTACATTTCTATGCCTAACAATGATACACATGATGCTATTTATTTTGATGATTGTGAGATTATAGATCTTGATCATGATTTGCTTCACATGTTTTCACAAAAATTATCCATCAATCCTAGTGACAAACATATCAACCTATCTTTACAACATGGTCCTTGTTTGGAACTAACCATTGCTCCATTTATCATGCTTGATGTTTCTCCACTTGCAAGTTGCCCACCTTCCCATAAACATTATAGACTGAGTTGGGGGGATGGAAATACACTTGACTAGCTCCTCTTGCATGGTAGATTCCTTTTATGTGTTTGCGTGTTTGTAGTGGTGTGCTTCCCCAGTGTTGTGTTGCTTTCTGTCTGTTTTGTTTAGATTTATTTAAACGACCCTTGTTGCTCTGTTGGTGCAAGGTGATAAAGGAATTGCAATAACATAAACATTTTGATGACATGAAACTTGATTGAATTTTTGAAGATGTTAAGTTGATCACCGAAATACAAAAAGATAATGCAAGACATTAAATCAGTTAATGTATTGTATTGTCATTGATGTCAACTTGATATAATCTAATCGGTTATAATCAAGTGCCAAAGACTTTAGAGAATCAAAGAGAAATATATTATGCTTTTAGTAATGCATAAAAGACAAGTATTCACCTTGTGACTTCAAACACCGATGGTCAGTGGAACCTGACGGACAGAGATCACCGAAAGTCAAGTCACAGTGATGCCCGAACAAGAACATCGACAAGCATTACTGACGAGCATAATCACAAGCATAATCAACAGCCAGAAACACTGTAATACCCACCTCTGAGTTTGCTTTTTAGTTTTAGTTTCCGATCTCTTTTAGTCTTTTTCATGTGCAGAGGATGTGAGTTATGAGTTGTATATTATTGGATTTGTTTTATGTATCCTTTGTGTTAGTTCTTTATAGTTGTTATTCGTAGATTATCTTGCTTAAGTGATTCTACATCAAGGAACCCTCGAGGATTGTTATCGGTGTATGAGTTGTTCTTATGTGTATGTCATGTATCTCATTTCATTGCTTCCGCATTGTTATCATTGTTGTTTGTAAACATTTTTAAAAAAAAATTATCCTGTTAACTCAGTGTCAAGTATAGGTTAGTTCTCCTGGGTTCCCTGGCGAGGCATTACAAACACAGTGTAAACTGATAGAGAAGCCCGAGGATAATTGGAGTGTTGACCGAAGCTATCAAAGAGTTAAACACTGAAAATAACTTAAGTTCAGAAATGACACAATATCTAGCCGACAGAGCTAAATATAGACTTAACTGGTAGTTATCATTGTTTTCATCGACAAGATAAGCCAGAGATAGGTAAAGGATTTAAATTTTTTTTGTCCAGTTGGCAAGAAGATCTCGGCGAGATAAAACATGAGTTTTGTTTTAAATCTAATTGGCAAGAATTATGGATCATGCCAAGACCAAGAAAATCAAGAACCTAACAACGGTGATATCATATCTATAAAGAGACAAATTAATTCATTACGAATAAGGTGGGTGAATGAATGAAAAGAGGATGTTGAAGAGAAATTGATGAAGAGAAACTTCATACAGTCCTGATCAATCAAGCTAAGGAAAGAGCTAAGGATTTCTGTGGACACTGAGAAATAGAGCATAGCATCACCAAGAAGAACAAAAGTGGATCAAAGGTATTAAAAGAAAGATATTGATCAGATTAGTTTTATGAGATTACAATAAATCTAAAAATCTGCAAGTATAAGTTGTATATGTGAACAAATCATACTGTTTTAGTTTAACCATTGATTCAGAAAGTCTTTTAACTGAGTAGGATTTAAAAATACTTTCTATATTGAGATACATCCCAAGGAGTATCAAAAATTTTGATCATGAAGATAGCATGAGATGCCAGATACTTATTGACAGGCCAAGTGAGTGTTTGATCAAGGAAGGTAGCATAGAGATGCCCGATATCAAGTGACAGACTAAACTTTTAAATCCTCTAACAAGGTCACACCTAATAGTGTATTCTTAACCTTTAATAGGGTTGTATCTTCACCGAGCTCACTTCAGAAGAGTGAAAATTTTGGGTTACCGGTCCCAAGTGGTTTTTCCCTTAACAGGGTTTCCACGTTAAAAGTCCATGTGTCAATGTGTTTATGAGTCATTACTTTAGTGTTTTGCATTACACAAAGCTTAAATAGATTGATTGGTATACTCCAAATAATTTATTGTATTTTGGTAAATTAACAGACTGTTATTCAGTAAACATATAGTAAGAGGTTTAACAAAGCATTCCGAGAAGTAGTAATTTGATAAACATATTTGAAGGCATTCATCTTATAGGACTAAAGATAACTAGAGGCTTAATATTGTGGTACTAAGTTTTTGGGTTGATTATTGGAATATTTTTGAGCCCACTGATTCACCCCCCCTCTCAGTTATTACTAACAATTGGTATCAGAGCTTGTGTGCTTAGAAAGGGAGTTTAACATCTCAAGAAAAAGATCACAAGATGAATAGACGAAATGTGCCCAAGTTGAATAAAGACAACTTTGCATCATAGAAAAGCAGAGTATTACTCCACCTATCAGGTATTGGAAATGATGTTGTTCAATACTTAGATACTAAATATGTGTTTCCTACAGGACCTCACACTCTTGAGAAATTAAGAGTAAAGTATGAGCATAATTGCATGATGATAGAACTTGCATCATCACTCTCTGATGCTAAGTTTGAAGTTGTCGAAACCTGCACCTCTGCAAATCAAATGTGGGATAATTTGAAGCTGGTACATGGAGGAGATGCTAATGCACTAAGAGCCAAGGCAAAAATCCTAAGAGGGAGGTTTAATGACCCAAGGATGAAAGAAGGAGAAAATATCACTCAGTATAGTTGCAGGATCAAAGAGGTAGTAAATGTTATCCAAGGAGTTGGAGGTGTACTTGAAGAGGAGATAGTGGTAAGTAAAATCTTAAGAACCTTACTGCATGTATATGCTATTAGAGTTTCTTCTATTCAAGAAATGAGATCAGTTGCAAACAATAGTTACTCTAGATAGTCTGATTGGTAGATTGATTTCATTTGAGATGAACAACTTTGATAATAGTGTCTTACCATCTATAGAATCTGCACTCAAATCTTCTTTAAAGATAAGTAATTCAAGTCATAGAAATGCTAATAGAAATGATAGTGAAAGTGATAATGAGGATCAAGGACTTGATGAGATTGAAGCACTAATGGAAAGAAGATTGTAGAGAGGCAAAGGTAGATACAAAGGTAAATTGCCACTTGTATGTTTCAATTGTAAAGAGGTTGGACACTTTGCTACAAGATGTCCAAACAGAAGAAAAGATGACAGAGGAAATGACATATCATATGAGAAGAAGTTTGATAGAGGTGATAATAGAGATTATCAAAGAAACCAACAATATGAAAAGAGAGATACCCGAGACTAAAAGGACAAAGGGAAGAAATATTATTACCTAGTTGAGAACAAAGCTGATGACACTGACACCAAATCAGAAGAAGACATTGAGATGGTATTTATAGTCATGAAGGATGATTCAGATGAAGATGAAGAAAGGTATGAAACTGCACTCATATCTAAGGTTAGCAAGAATGATGTATGGATCATAGATAGTGGCTGCACTCACCACATGACCGGTGATAAGAAAAATTTTGAAACCTTTGAATACTATAATGATGGTTCAGTGAGAATGGGAAATGATACACCTTTTCCAGTTGAAGGTAAAGGAACTATAATGTTGAATAACCTGATCAAATGTGAAAATGCTTACTAGGTAAAAGGACTGAATTATAATTTTTTAAGTGTTCCTCAGCTGAACAATTCAGGTCACAGAGTAGCATTTGAAAATAAGAAGGCAAAGATCTTCAATGAATCAGGAAGGTTGATTGGAACCGGTGAGCAGACAAAAGGTAACCTTTTCTATCTTGATGAGATTAACACCACTTGTTTGATGGATAGAAATGGATACATATGGTTGTGGCACAAAATATTGTTTCATGTGAACTTTGACAACATTATAAAGATAAGCAACAAAAGGAATGTCAGAGGCTTACCGAGCATGACTAAGCCCGAGCATATCATGTGCAAGAATTGTCAAAAAGGTAAGATGATAAAGTCTAGTTTCAAGAGTAAAACCCATACATCTAATACAATTCTAGAATTAGTCCATACAGATCTATGTGGACCCATGAAAACAAAGAGCTACTATGGAGATAGGTATTTTATTCTCTTTTTTGATGATTATTCTAGAATGATGACATTAATGTTTTTAAAAGATAAATCAGAAGCATTCAAGATGTTTAAATGGTATAAGGATATGGTAGAAAAACAAAGTGAAAAATAAATTGAAATGCTTAAGGTCAAATAGAGGAGGGGAATTTACTTCAGATGAATTCACTAACTATTGCAATGAGCATGGGATTAAAAGACAGGTTTCTACACCAAGCACACCACAGCAAAATGGAATTGCTGAGAGGAGAAATAGATCAATTGTTGACTGTGCAAGAACATTGATGATTGAGAAAAGCATCACTTAAACTTTCTAGAGGGAAGTTTTCAGTACTACTGTCTACACATTAAACAGAGTACAATTGAAGAAGGACACAAAGAAGAAACCATATGAGCTTTGGTATGGTTATACACCCAATGTAAGTTGCTTCAGAATCTTTGGTAGTCAATGTTATATTTTGAAGGATGATAGAAATGGAAAATTTGGCTTTAAAAGTGATGAAGGTATCTTCCTAGGGTATTCAACCAAAAGCAAGGCTTATAAATGTCTTAACAAGTCATCTAATAAAATCATTGAAAGTGAAAATGTGAAAATAAATGAATTTGCAGAAAAGAATGACAAGGAAAGCAAAAAGGAGCCAGAGGACTACAACAGGTTTGTTTATACAAAACCTCACACTCTACCTGAGAAATAGTGTATTGCTCCTAAGCAACATATCATTGAACTCGAGCATCGGTCTACAATTAGCGAAAATCAAGAAAATCCTCAAGATGATGTTCTGAGGGATGGAGATCAGAATGAAGGTCAAGAAGCTAATCAAAATGATGAACACAGAGCTGAACCAAAACTTGCCAAGTATGTCAAAAGGAATCATCCACAGAATCAAATCATAGGAGACAAGAAGGCTGGAACAAGAACAAGAAGTAAGTCACTAAACACTAGATGTTTACTTTGTGATTTTGAGCCTAAATCTGTTAACAATGCACTTGAGAATGAAGAATGGGTCAGTGCTATGAATGAGGAAATAGAACAAATTGAGAAGAACAGTACATGGATACTAGTATCGAGACTAGATGACAAGAATGCATCGGTACCAAATGGATATTCAGAAACAAGCTGAATGAGAATGGAGAAGCCACTAGAAACAAAGCAAGATTAGTATGCAAGGGATATGCACAAGAAGAAGGTATTGATTATGGTGAAACCTTTGCAGCCATTTCTACACTAGAAGGAGTTAGAATCTTACTTGCTTATGTTGCATTTAAAGGATTCAAGGTATACCAGATGGATGTCAAATCTGCATTCCTAAATGGAATACTTGAAGAGGTATACATTGAACAACCATAAGGGTTTGTTGATCTAGACAAGAGAAACTTGGTATGTAGATTACATAAAGCCTTGTATGTATTGAAACAAGCTTCTAGAGCCTGGTATGAAAGAATTCACTCCTATGGTAATATTCTGATTGCTGAAATTTTTGTTGATGATATCATTTTTGGGGGAAATGAATTGTTATGCAAATACTTTGCTAATGAAATGAGCAAGGAATTTTAAATGTCTATGTTTGAGGAGATCAAATTCTTTCTTGGTATACAAATTCTTCAACAAGAAGCAGGCATTTATATACTCAGTCCAAATACATTAAGGAAGTGTTGAAGATATTCAAGATGGAAGATTCCAAACTATTTGGAACACCTATGGCTACTGGATGTAAGCTGACAAAAGAAGACAAATCCAATGAGGTAAATCAGACCTTATATAGATCAATGATTGGAAAAATGATGTATGTTGTTCATACCAGACCAGATATAGCACATGCAATTGGAATAGTTGCAAGATTCTCTGCTATTCACAAAGAATCACATATGACTATTGTTAAGAGAATTATGAGATATCTGAAGAACACTGAGGACTATGGTTTATGGTATAAAAGAGAAGAAAAATTTGAGCTACAACTCTATACAGATGTTGATTGGGCTGGAAACATTGATGACCGAAAGAGGACAATTGGAGGAGCATTCTTCATGGGTGACAGACTTGTCACATGGATCAACAAGAAGCAAGGATGCATTTCTCAGTCTACTACAAAAGCAGAGTATGTGGATACTGCTGCAAATTGCTCCAATATTGCATGGATCAAACAGTTACTTGAAGGTATGAATATGAAGATTATTAGAACCAGTAATTATCTACTGTGATAATACCAGTGCAATTAACATTTCTAAGAATCCAGTCATGCATGCTAAGACTAAGCATATTGCTATCAAGTATCACTTTCTGAGAGAAAAAGTGCAAGCAAAGGAAGTGTTACTAGAATATGTTCAATCAAAGGAACAGTTAGTGATATATTCACCAAGCCATTACCGAAAGATACATTTGAGTACCTGAGACAGAGACTAGGGGTCCAACCCTTGTCTATCAGGCAGTAAGCTGACTAGGAGGTTGCATCAACCTATACAAAATCTGAAGACCAGTCATGTTGATGCAAACACTATGATGGATAGCAACAGATACATCTTTACACAACAAGGTACAAGTGTGCACCGAAAACTAGAGACTTTGTTTTTTTGATGGATAGGGAAATTCAAGGAATATATTATATAAAGGGATGGAACATGATATAGATAGTTTTTGTTTGGCATTGTTGTCAAAGAGAGAGATTATCTCATTATCATCAGGGAGAGATTATTCCATTATCATAAAAGGAGAGTTATCATAAAGGGAGAGATATGATAAAGGGATAGATTGTCTCAATTAAATCACAAAGGGAGAGATTATCTCATTGATCACAAAATATTATATCATTATCCATGAAGTGAAGTTCTTAAGAATTAGAAAGAAGAGTTAATCAATATTCTAAGGGAGAGAAATTGATTACATATGAAATATCCAGCTAAGGGAGAGAAGTAACAAAGGGAAAGAGTTCAGACAAATAAAAAGATTGCTATCAAAGGAAAAAGAGATTATCAAGAAGAGGAACAGTCAAGGTAGAGCACATATCAGAACAAAGACAGAAAATGCTACATCTATCTAGTGAAGGGATCGAAGATTGAAGACAACCATACTACAAGAAAAAAATCTAAGCTATTTGAGCTTACTGAGAGCCATACATTTGTAATAGTTACATTAGGAAAGCTTGATGAAACTATATATTTCATATTGTATTAGTGATAGTATAGTATGATAATGTAGTATGTTTCCATCAATGCCAAAGGGAGAGATTGATGACATGTAACTAATTGAATGTTTGAAGATGTTAAGTTGATCACCGAAATACAGAAAGACAATGCAAGACATTAAATCAGTTAATGGATTGTATTGTCATTGATGTCAACTTGATATAATCTAATCGGTTATAATCAAGTGTCAAAGACTTCAGAGAATCAAAGAGAAAAATATTATGCTTTCAGTAATGCATAAAAGACAAGTATTCACCTTGTGACTTCAAACACGGATAGTCAGTGGAACCCAGCAGACAAAGATCACTGAAATTCAAGTCACAGTGATGCTCAAACAAGAACACCGACGAGCAGAATCACAAGCATAACCGATGGCTAGAAACATAGTGTAAACCGATGGAGAAGCCCGAGGAGAACTAGAGTGTTGACCGAAGCTATCAAAGAGTTAAACACCGAAAATAACTGAAGCTCAAAAATGACAAAATATCTAGCTAGTAGAGCTAAATATAGACTTAACTGGTAGTTATCATTGTTTTCATCGACAAGATAAGCCAGAGATAAGTAAAGGATGTAAAGGTGTTTTGTCCAGTTGGCAAGAAGATCTCTGCGAGATAAAATAGGAGTTTTTCTTTAAATCTAATTGGCGAGAATTATGGATCACGCCAAGACCAAGAAAATAAAGAACCTAAAAACAGTGATATCATTTCTATAAAGAGACAACTTAATTCATTATGAATAAGGTGGGTGCATGAATGAAAAGAGGATACTGAAGAGAAACTGATGAAGAGCAACTTCATATGGTCCTGATCAATCAAGTTGAGGAAAAAGCTAAGGATTTCTATGGACACTGAGCAACAGAGCATAGCATCACCGAGTAGAACAAAAGTGGAGCAAAGGTATTAAAATAAAGATATTGATCAGATTAGTTTTATGAGATTACAATAGATCTGAAAATCTACAAGTATAAGTTGTATATGTGAACAGATCATACTGTTTCAGTTTAACCATTGATTCAGAAAGTCTCTTAACCGAGCGGTATTTAAAGATCTTTTCTATATTGAGATACATCCCAAGGAGTGGCAAAAATTTTGATCATGAAGATAGCATGAGATTCCAGATACCTATTGACAAGCCAAGTGAGTGTTTGATCAAGGAAGGTAGCATAGAGATGCCCAATATCAAGTGACAGACTAAAATTTTAAATCCTCTAACAAGGTCACACCTAATAGTATGTTTGTAACCTTTAACAAGGTTGGCTCTTCACCGAGATCACTTCAGAAGAGTGAAAATTTTGGGTTACCGGTCCCAAGTGGTTTTCCCTTAATAGGGTTTCTACGTTAAAAATCCATGTGTCAATGTGTTTATGAGTCATTACTTTAGTGTTTTTCATTACACATAGATTAACTAGATTGATTGGTATACTCTGGATAGTTTACTATCTTTTGGTAAATTAACAGACTGCTATTCGGTAAACATACAATAAGAGGTTTAACAAAGCATTCCAAGCAGTAGTAATTTGATAAACATATTTGAATGCATTCATCTTATAGGACTGAAGATAACTAGAGGCTTAATATTGTGGTACTAAGTTTTTGGGTTGATTATTGGAATATTTTTGAGGCCACTGATTCACCCCTTCCCCCTTCTCAGTTATTACTAACACATTCTTCTATTTGTATCTCTCTTCTTCTATATGTCGGTTCATGTTATGTTGTGCATGTGCGATTATTCTTGAAATGTGTCTTTTTATTATCTTATTGGTGATGATGCAAAGCGGTAGCAACCTTTCACTTTTGGGGGTCTCTGCAATGTCGCCCAAAAAGACTCTTCTTTGTTACTCTTATGTGTCATTCTTCCACTGTTCTTGTAGTTCTCCTACCTTTGGGGATGATGACAATTCATTTTGACATAATTTTGATATACATGAGTTATTATATGGCCTTCTAACTTTAGAGTTAGTAGATACATGCCATGCTCTCTCTTTGTCATGTGTTTATTTCCCTTGATTTTTTCCTACTTGGGAGAATTTCATAGTGGAAACATTTCTAGTGGATGCATGTATGCTTTGTTAAATATATTTCTCCTGGTAAGGCACTTTCAATTGCTTTAATGTGGGGGCATACACTCCATTCACTTTGCACACACTCACTAAGGTTCAATGTTATCTTTTCTTTTTGATCCATGTGGAAGACAATAATTTTCCACATGCCTGATCTTCTTTTCCTTTTGATCCATGTGGAATACAATGCTTTTCCACATCCCTGATCTTTCCTTTTGATCCATGTGGAAGTCAATGCTTTTCCACATGCCTTATCTTTTACTTTTGATCCATGTGGAAGACAATGCTTTTCCACATGCCTGATCTTCTTTTCCTTTTGATCCGCATGGAAGAAAATGATTTTCCACATGCCTGATCTTTCCTTTTGATCCATGTGGAAGAAAATTATTTTCCACATTCCCGATCGCCTTTTCTTGATCCATGTGGAAGACAATGCTTTTCCACATGATTGATCTCTCTTTTAAGCTGCTCTATGTGCATGCCTTGTGAAGGTGGAATTGAATTTCAATTTCCCTTCTCCTTCTATCTTCATGGATTACCTAGCACTACATAGTTATCCTGTGAGAATGTATACTCTCTCTCTCTCTCTCTCTCTCTCTCTCTCTCTCTCTCTAGTGATGTCTCTCTTATCTTGGTTTTGTACTCGATAAGAACTTAAGTCACTTGGGGGATTATTTTTTCTTATTCCTTAGCATTGATGAGATCATGCCTCTACATTAGATCTACTTTACCATGAGCATGAGTTTGTCTCATACTCCCACTAAAGTGGGGGCTAAATGTATCATCCTAAAACATTAGCACCCGCAATTGGATGTATTTGAGGACCTACTGACCCCATTTTGGCAATTTCGAGATCTGACTATTTGTTATGGATTTTTTTCCCCTTTTACCAACTTATTTTTCACATCTCTTGATGGGTCTCCACCCCGCCCTAGGAATTCTGACCTAGGGGTACAATCTAAGTTTGACTATACCTCCAGGGGTGAGGTTGAACTTCGACTTCCCCCCTATGGGTCTGCCTTGTTTGGGCCTAGAGATCGATGTCGAGATCCTTCTCCTATGTCATTTTAATTTATTTTTCTAGGTCATCCTACTCGCATTTGAATCTCAAAATCAGTATAAAAGGATGCTTTATCCCCTCATTTTGCAACCAATATACAAGTAACCAAGATAAGGAACCAAAATTAAGAAGCAATTGTGTCAAGATTATGCAAGCATAAGCATTGAAGCATTCAAGTGGTGAAGGCAAGGCATCCATCCAAGGTATCCAAGTCTTCTCCCTAGATCCATCCAAACAAGTCAAACTCATTCCTTTGATGCAAGATTTCTCTCCCATGATGGCCAAGTAGAGAGCTTCTCAAGTGGCATGAGGAAATTCCTTCTTCAAGTGGAATAACTACATTCATGGTCTAGAGATGGTGATTATGGATCTCATGCATTTCTAAGGACATCTTTGATCTTCCTACATCTCCATTCCAAGTTCCAATGCAAGCATCTTCATGAATTTGTGTGATTGCTACATCCATTCTTGTGGGTTTTATACAAGGTGAATCAAACATTTACCTTCCTTTCCTTTTTAAGATCAACATTTACTTATCAATTTCAAGGTTAATTCCTAAACAAAGGAAAGCCCCCTTCCACAAACAATTTCCTTTTTTCTGTGTGCAAGAACAAGTTTTGGGATCTGCGGAGCTGGATTCAAGCATTTCAGGGGTCATCTCAAAGATTGGGATCAGAAAGTACATAGTCGCCAATAGAGGGGTGCAGTCGAATCTCAACTTGTACTTGATAATTTGACTTGTTCCTTAGAGGCTCATGTTGGAATAGTCCCAAGGGATAACTGAGAGGGGGGGGTGAATCAGTTATCATCAAGTTTAATTCTTTTCTCCAATTAATTACAGAATATCATTAAGCACATACACATTTAGGATAACACAAAATAGAACACCACAATTTTGGTTACAGGGAAACCAAACTAGGTAAAAACCCTAGTGGGAATTAGCACCCACAAAGAACTGTACTTGAGTATAATAATCCATGTTAGAAGATCTTACAACCATGTTAGGAGTTGTTCTTTACAATGCAATAAGTACAGTGACCTGGTTAAGGGTCGAACCCTGTTAGGAGTCTTTTACAAATAACCCTATTAGGGGTGAGGACTCACTGTCCAAAAGCTCACTGCTCAAATGATGAAGGCTACAACCTTTAGTAAAATAGATATACACTATATCTGATAATGAATTGTTTGAGTAGACCTGCTATCTTGATCAATTCCAATGTATTGTATGTACTCACTTCTTCCTCACATAGATCTTTGACTAATGAATGAAATAGTTTTACTATCCCAAAACAACTAGCATTCTGCTATGTTCATTTTCTATCTCTTTTCTTATCATTCACGCTTAGCGATTACATAATGAACTTTTATATGTATATTTTCCAAAAGGTATGATCACGTCGGTTGTAGGAGTCCCTTCAATGCTTCTCTAGTCGGCCAAACCAAGCACGCAACATAATTAAAACCATGCAACTCAAAGTGAATAGACGCATCACTTCATATAGTCAGCTCCACCAAGATTACCCAAACATCATGCTTTGGATAAAACACATTTAGCACCTTTGGTTAATTGTCTTTGACTCATAACTAAACATGAATCTGAACACGCATATCCCATAGATAGACGCAACTGAAGAATCAATAAAATTACTGTCGGCTTTCTGAAAACAATCTTCTGAAACTGTGGTTGGTAAACAAAGTAACATAACTCAACTGTTACTGAACATCTGAATCTGCGTGTATGTACATGGTATAGTAACTATGTCTGAAACTTAAAAACAACCATGCAAGGCTTCTATATATCCATACAATCCACTATTTGCATAAAGGCAAATCTCCAACAGCTCATAATTTCATAGTCAGGAGTTACAGGTGCCAAGGACCCATATCCATAATGATTTCAGTCTGCTACCTCCCGGTCGCTGGAAATTGTAGTTTCAAGGCTCATAACCTCATAATTCATTTCAAGGTACACAAATCTTTCTCCAATCTTGTATTTAATTTCAGATTTATCATTGCAACAATAATCCTTAGTGACTTTCAAGATTTGTACTTGTTCATTAATCAATTAGCCAAATCCATTAATTCCCTAATAGCCAAAATAGACCTTATCCTCCTCCCTTTACATCTAGGTTTTGCATTTGCATCCCTTCATCTTGGGTTATGATAATCAAGCTTAGATACAAAGAGGTTGGGTTTGTCTATTTCCCACAATGTATATCATAGGATCTTGGTGAGTGATCTTCATCTTAGCATTGCTCACCATTTTCCCCTATACAAGGTCAAATTATACTTGTCGTACACGAGCATGGTATGGTCCTGAAAAAGGAACTTTTAAAATGTGGTTTTAAGTAATGCCTATTGAAAATTGATTTGTACCATCTATGTATTCAAAAAAATTACATTTTTGGAAAGCGGACTTTGAGAACAACAATTCCTATTCCTGACTGTTTTTAAGATTCAATCTCTAAGTGCTTCAAATTTTTAGGTCAAAAAGTCAAAATTTAAAAAATAGGAAAAATAGTTCCACTTTTTAGCCAAAAAGTGAACTTAACTTCTTGATGGCCACCAAAAGAAATCTCACCAATTCTTTCTCAAGATGAAGCTGTACCTTTTGAATCAAACATAGAATTTCAATTTTACATAGTTGGAAATTAGTGGATCCATAGTGAGGAGCAGAAGGAATGAATAAACAAGGATGATAATCACAATAATTTATTTTCCCATTTAATGGAAAGGAGGAATTCACAGCTTGTTGGGAAGAAATCACAAAAAACAACTTCCACAAGACAAAATAAGGTTGGAGATGTCTGGAAGTACAGATAAAACAAATCATTCCTCACTTTAGCATTTATTTAAGACAGATTTGTGGATAGTCAATATCCAAAGAAAAAGTGTGATTATGCCCCCTTTTTTTCAAAGGCACACTTCCTTTTAGTTAACCATGGGGCTCTTCCTCGAAGCTTTCTTGTCCAACTCATTGAAAACATAGTAAAGATAAAATATGTCCAAAAGATGGTACTATTTTGATTAAAGTAGTTGCTAAGCTAAGGAAGCTCTGGGAGGAAGGACAACCAATACCATTGTTTCCTATAAATGATAATCTAGACTTACAATAGTGTCTTCTACATCAACAACTATAAGTTAATATAAAGCTATCAATATTTTGATAATTATGAAAGAGGGAGAGTTTTTCCTATCCAATTGGGATATTTCTATAGCTATGGTTGAGGATTGGTTCAGTATTGAGTTTGAGGTAGAGTGCTAGAGTTTCATCTGGATTATAGATATCCTATTCTTTGATTTTGGCATATGAAGTTTGTATCTCACGGCAGCAAAGATTCTCACTTCAACATTTTCAAATGCTTCTTTTCCATCACATATTTCAATAGGTTTTAACCATTTTCAGATTTCAAAAGTTCATAAATATCATTTAGACTTGGAAAGAATATTAAAATGGAATTATTAAAATAATATTTAGAAGCTTTAGAGCTGGGTGGTTGAGTGGTTCACAAACCTTCAAAATCTCTGACTTGATTCAAAATCTCCAAAAGAAAGTGAACTGGAGACAATAAAGCCAAGTTTAAAGTTGATGTTGGGTGATATCATGGTTCAAGAACTACACTAATATTTTACTTGTCCATGAACCACCCAAGAACCCAAATACTCACCTATGGAGAACATGAAGCATTCTCATCGAATAATGTGCTGCAAAACTTGAAGGTATAGGAGGAATCATACCCTTTTCAACACCTCTCAAGAAATTGGCTTTGTGACACACTGTTATTTTATTGATTTTCAAATCAAGTCTATTCCAAGTGAATGCAATTAAGCTCACATGCGTAAAGACAAATATGGATGCAAAACACTAAAAATTGGTAATAAAGACAATGGTGATTGTGAATCTAAGTATACTCCATCTTGTCGAACATTAAAAAATAAATTATCAAAGTTTCAAGATTCGCAGAAAGAATGCATTTCCAAAAGACGAGAATTAGAAAGATTCCTATTGAACAGTTATGGTTTTTTATCATACCCATCTATCGGTTTTCTTGGTAGATAAACTTAATTGAAGATACACATGCAAGGGACCAACATGCTCAAAATAAAGTTTCTCAAATGGCTTGTACATCAAAGAGAAATCTATAATATTTATAGACAATAGCCGTTCCCAAGATGCAAGGAGTAAACAAGAAGGAATGTGCAAACAAGAAAGTACAAACTCTCATCCTCAAGCGGAGTCAGTGTAGATCTTATAGAAAAGTATAGGGTATAGGATGAAAATAATTTCTTGAAACAATTCCTCAAAACACACAAAATTATAACTTCTTGCCAAAACTGGCTAGCAATGAATTTTCACATCAAGAGAACATTGTGAGTAAAAAAGAACATAAAGATTTAGAATCTCGAGAAAAAATGCTCAAGTTCTAGTTCCCTTTCTTGCACTAAATATGATGTTAAATGCCTTCTCATAAAATAGGGAGGAAGATGAAAGGAAATTGTTTTATAAGAATGGGATAGGAAATGTTTCTAATAACTCACACAATTCTTCAAAAAAATACTTTCATAGTCAAGAGAAACATTATAAGATCCTTTAACAAGAAAGTCATTCTTCTTCAATTTATTTACATTCCATTGCAAATGTTAGAGGCTTTTTCCCTCAAGGAAAAGCTCCTATGGTACATATTCATGTAGATGAAAAGTGTCAATCACAATTGCTAACTGTTAAAACCACCACACATCATCGTATGTTCCCAAAAAAATTATCACCGCTTAATATCAAAAATATTTCTAATCCATGTTGCAAGCTTTTCAAACTGTCATTTTAGTAACTAATATAAGGTCACACCAAAATGATACATTACACGGTCCTCCACCAGTTGTGCATGTGGGCTAACTTTGGTTGTATTTCATATGCCAATGATGTTGAATCATCTACTACTATTGGTAATAGATATATGGATATTGTTCGAATGAGCTCAAGGACATCACACCAATGGGATGAGTATGAAATGAATTCCCACAAAAGATGGGGGAACTTGGAACCCTGGAGGGAAGATGATTTAGATGGCTTGTAGATTGGAATACAAAGGCATTCTAGCAACAATTATCATGCTCTGCTACTGTTAGAATGTGAAGTTGATGCTATTCATGTTGTTGTCATTAATGGTTGTCATTGATGTCAAAATATCCATAATTGGGTCTATTTATGGTATCGTTTGATGTGTGTACCAATATCTCTAGTGTATCGGTGGAAGTGTTCATCAAAATATGTACTTTACCCATTTTTTAATTATCCATGTCAGTGATGGTCCCTTTTTTTGGAAACTACAATTGAAACAATTATTATATTGTCATTGATGTCAAACCTTAATTGGTAAGACAATTTCTATCTTTTAAAGTGCCATATCAATTGATTGATGAAGAAGATTTAAAAAGAAGAGATAACAAGAAGACCTGGTGAATGGTTGGGTTATGTGAAACTACAATGGGTACTTGATAAGATTGCACCTTGACAAGGTAATATATTGTTTATCTTAAGTCTAAGTGAAGTTTGGATGACAACAAGATTAAGCTTGACCGAGTTGCAGAGAAAAATATTAAGGAACTTAATTATGTGTCGAGTAATGCCGAGTGATGTGAGTGTCGACCGAGTGCCAGTATATGCTAGGAAAATTTTAGTGTCAACTAAGCATCAACATGTGCTGAGTGTAAGAGAATATCGAGTTACACAGAGATGACCGAGCAGCAGAACACAGTATTGACCGAGTGTCAGTATTATGACAGTTTGAGAGAGATTTGAGATCCTAGTCGACATAGTTGATTTTCTTGGGATATGCGAAGTGTATTTAAGATAAGTATTATTGTTGTGGATAATTAAATGAGAATTTAATATATGTTTAACCATTTTATGTATGGATTCAAGAAGGAGCTTTAGGATGTATTCTACAATATAAATGGAAAAAAAATGATGGAAGGATTCGTTGGATCTGACCTAAACCTAAGATCTACGGTGATGATTAAGCGGAAATAGATTGAGCTACATAATCAAAGAGGTATAAGTTTAACCTAATTTCAGGTTATGTATGGTGGTATGTGGTTAATTAAGTTGATTGTAAAAATCTAAGCAGAAGGAAGAGAAGGCTGGAGAGAGCAGTACAGGACTACACAGTGGTGATTGCTTGAAGGATTTTCGAGCAGATCAAAGTGATGGAGATGAAAATGAAGTCCAGTCAGTGAATTAGCATTTGAGTTATAATTGGATCTATATTTGCAAAGTGAGGTGTATGTTTCAGATCATAATTTGTTGTTACTTTCTAGCCATTGTATCAGTTGCAAAGTCCTTTTAAACAAGGTTGACCTAACAGTCATATTGTTAAATCCTTTAATCAAGGTGACATTCTAATGGAATGGTATAAGCCCTCTAATAAGGCTCACTTCTAACAAGGTGATTGAATCCTTTAACCGGGTCACATTTAACAATGTGTATTGTAACCTTTAACCGGGTTGGCTTTTCACATAGCTCACTTCAGAAGAGTGAAAAATTGGTAGCATGTTACTAGTGGTTTTTCCCATATTGGGTTTCCACGTTAAATCCTGGTGTCATATTTGTGTGAATTTTATTTGAGATGGTGTACTATTAATAGTTTTACATTCTGCAAATTGATTACAGTAGGACAGTATACTACAAGTTTATATTGTTGATCATATGCTATAGAGACCGAGTGGATTACTGAGTGGAACTGATTTGGTTGAAGTGTTTGAAAGTTCAATTGGTACATCTGGACCTTGGATAACGGATTCACCCCCCCTAGCTATTCTAAATCATTATAATAATTGGTATTAGATCTATTTTGGTGCTTGTAGAGAAAATTTTGAAGGTACTTGAAGGTAAAGATCAAGATGTATAAAAAGGAGGTATCAATGCTAAACGAGGAGAACTTCCCTACATGGAAAAGTTTGATGAAGCTACACTTAGCTGGTATTGGAGATTCAAAAAAATATTTTGTTGAACGTGATTACATAACAGTGCCTACACCTATCACAGCCCAGCAGATGAAAGAAAAACAAGAACACAACCAAGCAATGTTAGAGATTGCATCAACCCTAAGCTATCTTGAATTTGAAGAGATAAAAGATTGCAAAACTGTAAAAGAAATGTGGGATACAATGACAACTATCTATAAAGGTGATACAAATGTACTAAGAGCTAAATCTGAAAGCTTGAGAAGTAATTTTGATGAAATGAGAATGCAAGATGGTGAAACTATTGTTCAGTGTTGTAGTCAAGTTAAGGAGGTTGTAAATGCTATTAGAGGAGCCAATGGAACTATTAGTTATGATATTGTTATTAGCAAGGTACTGAGAACCTTACTTCCTATATATGCTATTAGAGTATCTGCTATACAAGAATTGCGATGTACTCCTAGTAACAACTTAACTCTAGAAGGTCTAGTTGGTAGACTTACTACTTTTGAAATGTCAAATTTTGATAATTTCACTCCTAACCATGTTGATTCTGCATTCAAATTAATCATAATTGACTCTTCATAAATCAAGTAAAGGAAAAGGAAAACATGTGAATAGAAACAGTGACAATTTTGATGAAGATCTTGATGAACTTGAAGCACTTATGGATAGAAGACTACCGAGAGGAAGAGGAAAACTCAAAGGTAATTTCCAATAATTTATTTTTTCATGTAACAAAGTTGGCCATATTGTTGCAAGATGCCCTGACAGGAATGACAAGGATGAGAGAAGAGAAAGAAAGAATAATGATAAAAGGGATGACATAGATTTTAGAAAGTATAAGAACTAAAGACAAAGGTAAGAAATCCCGCTACATTGCTGAAGAAGAAACTGATAGTGAATCTAATAAATATGATGACTGTGATATAGAAGTTGTTTATGTAGCTATGAAAGATGATTCTGGTGAAGATGAGAAAACTGCACTTATTTCTTATATGAGTAAAGGTGATAGATGGATAGTGGTTGTTCACATCACATGATTGGTGATAAAATTAAATTTGAAACCTTAAAATATTGCAAAGGTGGTAGTGTTAATTTTGGTTTTGACAAACCATGTCTTGTGAAAGGAAAATGATCAATAAAATTGACTGATAATATCATACATGATAATGCCTATTGGGTTGAAGGACTAAATAGTAACTTGTTGAGTGTTGCTCAGTTGAATACTTATGGATACCAAGTTGAGTTTCATCACAGAAAAGCTAAGATTTTTTATGCTACCGGTGAATTGATTGGAAGTGGAGAATATACAAGAGGTAATTTGTTATATCTAGACTTATCTGATGAGATATGTTTGTTTGCACAATATGATGATTTATGGTTATGGCATAAGAGGTTATGTCATGTGACCTTTGACAAATTAGTAAACATTAGTAAGATGAAAAGAGTAAGAAGGTTACCAAGATTGAAGAAACCTGATAATGTTATGTGTAAGAAATGTTAGTTGGGCAAAATGACAAAGTCTAGTTTCAAAAGCAAAACCTATACTTCAGATGATGTTTTAGAATTGGTTCATACTGACCTTTGTGGACCTATTGGTATACAAAGTTACCGAGGTGATAAATATTTCATGATGTTTTTTTATGATTACTCTAGAATGATGATTGTAATGTTTCTCAAAGAAAAATTTGGTGCCTTTCAGTTGTTTAAGTGGTATTTGTCAAAAGTTAAAAGAGACAGGTAAGAACTTGAGATGCATGAGATCTAACAGAGGAGGAGATTTTATATCTAATGAGTTCAACTTATTCTACAATGATAGAGGAATTAAAAGAAAGATGTCTACTCCAAGGACTCCCCTACAGAATGGCATAGCCGAGAGAAGGAATAGATCAATAATGGATTTTGCTAGAACACTGATGATAGAAAAGAATGTTGCACAAAAGTACTAGAGAGAAGTTGTAAGTACAGAAGTCTATACCTTGAACCGAGTATAAGTCAAGAAAGGTACTGATATAACACCTTATGAGTTATGGTATGGTTATGCACCTAATGTAAAATATTTTAAAGTTTTTGGGAGAAAATTTTATATACTGAAGGAAAATAGAAATGGAAAACTTGATGCTAAGAGTGATGAAGGCATATTCCTAGGTTATTCCACTAAGAGAAAAGTGTACAAGTGTTTGAATTCTAACACTAACAAAGTTGTGGAAAGTGCAAATGTTAGAATTCATGAATATGCATAAAAGAATGAAGTAGAATGCAAGCAAGAACTTGAAGATTACAGATATTTTTTTTACATGAACGAAGGAGAGCCCAGCAGTGTGCCTAAACCTGAGAAAGAAGCTATCGAACAATAGAATGATGCTACCAAGCAACAACAAGAAAATGCCAAGATACAGAAAGACATTTTTGAGCATCAGGAGGAGACTATCGAGGAAGAAGTAGAGACACAAAATGAATCTGAAATTAACTTTGAGGATGAACAGCAAGAGAAAAGAAGACCAGAGCCTACACTAGCAAAATATGTAAGAAGACATCACAAACCAGATCAAATTATTGGAGATAAAGATTCAGAGGTCATGACAAGAAGTAAATATAAAAAATAGACATGTTTATTGTGTGAATTCGAACCAAAAAGAATGAAAGATTCTTTAGGTAATGAAGATTGGACATAGGCCATGAATGAAGAAATTGAACAAATTGAGAAGAACAAAACCTGGACACTAGTACCTAGACCAAACGACAAGAATTTTATTGGAACCAAGTGGGTATTTAGAAATAAGCTAAATGAACATGGATAATTTATAAGAAACAAGGCCAGACTGGTATGCAAAGGTTATGCACAAGAAGAAGGTGTTGACTATGGTGAGACGTTTACCCCAGTTGCTAGATTGGAAGGAGTTAGAACTCTACTAGATTATGCAGATTATAAAGGATTCAAAGTATATCAAATGGATGTCAAATCAGCATTTCTGAATGGAATACTGGACGAAGAGGTATACATTGAACAGGCTGAAGGATTTTTTGACTCAAGCAAGAAGAATATGGTTTTCAAGTTACACAAAGCATTGTATGGATTGAAGCAAGCCCCCAGAGCATGGTATGAGAGATTGCATAATTACTTAGTCAAGATTGGATTTACAAGGACAAATGACAACAGTAATTTGTACTTAAAGTCTGAGAAAGGTAAAGGGAAAATTGTTAGCTGAAATATTTTTTGATGATATCATATTTGGAGGACAAGATGTTTTATGCCAATTATTTGCAAAAGAGATGTAAACTGAATTTGAAATGTCTATGTTTAGAGAGATCAATTTCTTTGTTGGTTTGCAAGTATATTAGATGAAGAAAGGTATCTACATTACTCAATCTAAGTATATCAAGGCTATACTAAAGAATTTTGGCATGGAGGACTCGAGACCTGTAACTACTCCTATGGCTACTGGACAGAAACTATCAAAGACTGATGAGACAGTTGAAGTGAATCAAACCCTGTATAGATCAATGATTGGAAAACTATAATATGTTGTCCACAGTAGACCAGATATTGCATTATCAATTGGGATTGTTGCAAAAAAATTTGCAAATCCTAAAGATAGTCACTTAATGGAAGTGAAAATGATTCTGAGATATTTGAAGGGAACAAAGGATTATGGGTTATATTACAAGAAGCATGAGAAGTTTGAGCTGGAAGTTTACACAGATGTGGGTTAGGCAGAAATTTTGATGACAGAAAGAGCACAAGTGGTGGTGCATTCTTTTTAGGAAAGAGATTAGTCTCTTGGACAAGCAAGAAATAAAACTGTATTTCTCAATCCATAGCAAAGGCTTAATATGTTGTAGCAGCAGTGAATTGTTCAAACATAGCATGGATCAATAAATTTTTGAAAGGTATGAAGGAGGAGATCACAGATCCAATTGTTATTTATTATGATAACACTAGTGCTATTAAAATTTCAAAGAACCCTGTGATGCATACAAAGACCAAGCATATTGCTATCAAGTATCATTACTTAAGAGAGCTGGTACAAGACAAAGAAGCAAGACTTGAGTATGTTAATACAAAGGAATAGTTGGCAGATATATTTACTAAGGATTTACCTAAGGATTCTCATGAGTATCTAAGAGAAAAATTAGGGGTGATTCCCCTATCTGAGGTTAATTGAGATCACATGGAGTGGTTGCATCAAATTTATTACATAGAATATCTGACAGATTGATGTAAAAGGTAGTCAAACTTTAGGAGTCGCTTGAAGCTATGAAGTGTTAAGAAAAAGATGTTGATTGGTCATAAGCAAGATGACAGAGGGAGCATTGAATTTAGAAACTTGAAACAAAGATATCTACATGTTGAAGATGTGTGTCTTTGGAATTATTGTCAAAGAGAGAGATATACATAAGGGAGAATAAGACATGAAAATTTTGAGGGAGATATACATAAGAGAAATCAATAAGGGAGATAAGATACATAGATAATTCTATCCAAGAGGGAGACAATATTTGTACTGGAGAGAATCAGAATGAAGCTAAGGACATTAATGAAAATATTTTTACAAAACATATTTTTTGGATTGTTTGGGAACCTTGCATATGTTGTTTGTTTGCATGTGTTTTCCATCAATGCCAAAGAGGGAGATTGTTGGAAGCTACAATTGAATAAATTGTTATATTTCCATTAATCTCAAAACTTAACTGGTAAGACAGTTGCTATCTTTTAAAGTGCCATATCAATTGATTGAAGAAGAAGATTTGAAAAGAAGAGATAACAAGAAGACCTAATGAATGGTTGAGTTATGTGAAACTACAATGGGTACTTGATGAGATTGCACCTTGACAAGGTAATATATTGTTTATCTTAAGTCTAAGTGTGAGTTACAGAGCAAAAGATTGAGGAACTTAAATATGTGTCGAGTAATGCCGAGTGATGCAAGTGTCAACCGAGTGCCAGTATATGCCAAGAAAATTTTAGTGTCAGCCAAGTATCAGCATGTGCCAAGTGTAAGAGAATTACCAAGTTACACAGAGATGACCAAGCGGCAGAACACAGTATTGACCAAGTGTCAGTAATATGATAGTTTGAGAGAGATTTGAGATCCCAGCCGACATAGTTGATTTTCTTGGGATATGCAAAGCATATTTAAGATAAGGATGATTGTTGTGGAGAATTAAATGAGAGTTTAATATATGTTTAAATGTTTTATGTATGGATTCAAGAAGGATTTTTAGGATGTAATCTATAATGTAGATGGAAACAAAATGATAGAATGATTCATTGTATCTGACCTAAACCTAAGATCTACGGTGATGATTAAGTGGCAATAGATCAAGCTACCTGATCAGAGAGGTATAAGTTTAACCTAATTGCAAGTTATGTATGGTGTTATGTGGTTAATTCAGTTGATTGGCAAAATCTAAGTAGAAGGAAGAGAAGGCTGAAGAGAGAAGTACAGGACTGCACAGTGGTGATTGCTTGAAGGATTTGCGAGAAAATTAGAGTGATGGGGATGGAAATGAAGGCCAAATAGTGAATTAGCATTTGAGCTATAATTGGATCTGTATTTGCAAAGTGAGTTGTATGTTTCAGATCACAATTTTCTGTTACTTTCTAACCATTGTATCAGTTGCAAAATCCTTTTAAACAAGGTTGACCTAACAGTCATATTGTTAAATCCTTTAATCATGGTGATATTCTAATGGAATGGTCTAATCCCTCTAACAAGGCTCACTTCTAACAGGGTGACTAAATCCTTTAACCAGGTCACATTTAACAATGTGTATTGTAACCTTTAACTGAGTTGGCTTTTCATAGAGCTCACTTCAAAAGAGTGAAAAATTGGTAGCATGTTAGTGGTGGTTTTCCCCATATTGGCTTTCCATGTTAAATCCTAGTGTCATTTTTGTGTGAATGTTATTGGATGTGTTGTACTATTAAGAGTTTTACATTCTACAAATTGATTATAGTAGGAAAGTATACTACAATTTTATATTGTTGATCATATGATATAGAGACCGAGTGGATTACTAAGTGGATCTGAGTTGGTTGAATTGTTTGAAAGTTCAATTTGTACATCTGGACCTTGGATAACTATTTCACCCCCCCCAGTTATTCTAAATCATTATAACACCTTTTAGTGTGCAACATGTGATGCAACATTTAATTTGGATCGATCTTATCTTGGACGTGCTTGTTGTGCTTTGGTCGATGCAATTGTAATGTGTAGATCCTATCCGTTTGTACCGCAAATCTCAGAAACTGTGTAGCATGATAAGGCATATTCCATTGTGCACGGTGGTCCACATTTTATTCCTTACCACCGTGGGAATGTTTTGGTGTGACCTATTTCAAATTGGTTTAGGCCGACTTGGGCATTGGCATCAATTAAGTATAGAGGAAGCAATATTCTTGCTTGTTTGTATGGTTGCTTGTATGCAATTATATCCAAAATGAATGTGAATATAACAAGGAAATGTTTGTGTTGATGAATGTACGAGTTCATGCAATTGGTAGCAGACTATTATATCATTTCTATATTGCAGAGTATCGGTGACAGTGACTTCAATGGTGGATTCTTTCTTTTATTTTTTATATTCATGTAGTGAGATCATTGGCAGTGAGCCTATTTTTAATTGGAAGTGATCCTTTCATATTTCAGGGTAGTTAGCCCGACCGGTAGTGAGCCAATTGTAGCGAGAAAAACACAATGAGAAAATTGGTAGTGAGCCTTTGTAAAAATCACCTTAATCGGTGTTTCATTTCATGAGAATTATCTTCTCTATGGTTTTTCCTATTTTGGGTTTCCATGTAAATTCTAGTGTTATTTGTGTTGGTTATTTTGTACTTTCATGTTTCCATTAGTTATGATTGCTTGATGTGGTTACCGAAAGAACATAAGCTAATATTGATATATTTGTGATTATCATTTGCATGGTTTATGAATTTACTGACATAGTAAAAGTTTCAGAAAGTGTTTGAGAATAACTTATTCACCCCACCTCTCTGCTATATGGCATGTTCAACAGTTATGAGATCCTAAACTTAAGTTTTTGAAAACCCAAAATATGAATGATCTTGTTGATGGATGGCAGAGTGAACAAGAAAAAAAATTGGTGGACTACAACCACTGAGAACTATGAGGCAGGTCCATTTCATGGAAAGATGGTTTTTGGAGATGGAAGGAGGTGTTGGGAGGATCTCATCTATATATCAAAGAAAGAAACTAGTAGATGGAGTGGGCAGGTTTTCACTATCAGGGAAGATGCATATAGAGAGTTCTTTTTCAATGTATCATGTAGCAAGGAGAGCTATTTCAACCTTCCAGTTATGAAAACTCTTAAAATGGTATGGTTATGGAGCTAGCAGGAAAGATGAACAAAATCCCAAAGTTAAGCAAGGTGTTAGTAGAAGTAGTTGGAATGTTAAAAATAATCAAGAAAATTATGAGAGGGAAGTAGCTTGTATATAAATCCCTCAAGAGGGTAGTCAGGTTTATGTCTAGTTGTGGGATGCTCAAAAGAGGTTATCTGATATTGAAGCAATTCTATTACAGAGACAACATAAACATCAACTCAACAATCACCATCCATCTATTGATTATGTGTTGAAATAGAATTTATTTTGTTATAAAGTCTATTCTTATAATATTTTAATTAATTTTTAGTGAATTAAACATTATGTACACAAGAGTTAGAAAGATGATATTTTTATTTTAAAGAATCAATTATAGGAAACCGAAAATTCTAAGGTAAGCTATTTATTGTAAATATTTTAAAAAGGAAAGGGTCAAAATTCTTAAGCTTGCGCTTTGATGTATTAATTGGAAGGAGGTGAATTTTATTAAAAGGCTTTATAGGAGGGAGAGATCTTTTCAATTTTTAGACATGGTCATTGTATAGGGGTAGTGTGATCTTTGAGTCATTTTTCTTTGCATCAAAAGAAAGAAGTAAATGCTTTTTAAAACTTTTTGTTTATATATATTCTCTTTAATTGTAAATTTCCCTTTGACTTATTTAAATTGTTCTTTTGATGTTTTCTTGTTCATTCTAGTTGTGGACATATTTGTTGTGGAAACTTTGAGTTCTAGGTCATTCATATATTTGAAAATGAATTATTAAATCTTTCCCTTCTTCACTTGTTGTGGGTGCCAAGTAGTGATGAAGGGTGCTCCCCTTAATACCACAAACACATAACAGAAACAGAGAAGCAACAACAATTTGCAAGAATAGAAAATGGACTTCTTATTATCTCCACAAATGCGGAATTACAAACTTTCAGA
>MU223621.1:2391056-2403767 GCA_018584345.1 Thuja plicata
ATTGCATTTTACTCTATGGTGGCTGGCATTGACAACTTCTGATATCAATTTCTCCATACCAACTAGGACAGCACTGAGTGAGGAGGGGTTCCTTCGGAAGATCCTTTTGTTTCTTTCCCACCATATTTCCCAGACAACACAAGAAGGAATACATTTCCATAAGTTATGAAAAAGTGACGAAGCATAAAGTTCTGGCCAGGCTTGAAAGAGGTCCCAGAGATTATTTGGTAGTGGAGTTGAAAACTGAAGTTTACTGAGGATGAAAGACCAACATTGATTTGCAAAGGAGCATCTAATAAAAAGATGATCTACATCTTCCACAACTTGATCACATAAGACACAATTGAAGGGATGAGCAATGTTGAGATTAGAAAGGTGATCACTTGTGAGAATTCTTTTTTTCAAAGAAAGCCAAACAAAACACCCTGCTTTCAGAAGAGTAGCCAAATTCTAGCAGAAAGAGAAGGCTCGATTAGAGTTGACATCATATGCCTGCTGCTGAATGATTTTATAACCTTCTTTAATGGTATATTGTCCTGACTTACCTGGAGCCCATATCAATTTATCTTCCTTACCTGATAAAAAAATCTCTCTCTCTAACAAAACTTTCAAAAAATTAGCTATATTTTGAGTGGATAATGGAAGCTCATTCGGATCTTTACAAATAATTTTTCTTGAGAACAGACAAACTGCAGAGACATAGTCTAATAATGATTTACCCCAATATGTTTCAGAAGAGGTCATCACTTTATCCAGAGATTGTGAATGAAAAAGAGGAGGTATCCCACTCCAAGAGTCATGCCAAAAGCTAACATTACCACCATTATTTACTTCCCAAGTAACAAATTGTGAAACAATGTCTCTAGATTCTATCATAAAATTCCAAATGGCAGATCCTTTAGGAGGATTTTGTATGGAAAAGATTCTCATTGGACTCGAGGCATCAAGATACTTTTGTTGCATTATCTAACACCATTTGGAATTTGATTTGGTGTGCATCTGCCAAATTAGTTTCCCTCCAAAAGCTTTATTTCTCATTGTCATATCATGTAACCCAGCACCCCCAGACTCTTTTCCTTTTGACATCTCTTGAAGAGAGATCAAGGGAATTTTTTTGTCTCCCGAGATGTTGCCTGCCCAAAGAAAGTCTCTTAGGATTTTTTGGATGGATTGGATAATTGATGTAGGGGATTTGAGAACTGAAATAAAATAATTGGGAATTGCTGCAAGCACTGTCTTTATGAGGAGGATTTTTCCTACAAGAGAAAGCCATCTGGCTTTCCAAGCCACTATCCTTGCTTTAATCCTCTCAATGATGGGCAGCCAATATGCTATTTTATTAGCTCCTATAAAGAAGGGGATGCCTAGATAAACTGAAGGAAGGGATTCTTTTGAGAAACCCAGAATTGAAACAATTATGTTGGTGATAATCAGATCAGAATTGAAAACATAGATCTTTGATTTCTGAGGATTGATCTTTTGCCCTGATGCTGCTGAATATAGGTCTAGTGTTAGCTTAATTTGTTTAGCTTCCAAAGCAATGGAAGAACCAAAAAGGAGAGTGTCATATGCAAACATAGAATGAGTAACCGAAATATTTGTATCCCCTAGTAGAACTCCTTTCCATAGACCAAGATCATGAAAGTGTTGAATGAGTCTACTGAAAGCTTCTGCCATTAGAATAAAAAGGGCTGGGGATAAGGGGTCACCTTGTCAAATCCCTTGTGTTTATTTGAAGAAGCTAGCAGGAGATCCGTTAATAATCACAGAGAAGGCCGCCCTCGAAATACATGATCGAATCCATTTACACCATCTTTTGTCAAAGCCAAACTTTCAAAGAACTTTAAAGATAAAATACCAGTAAACTCTATCGTAAGCCTTCATCATGTCCAACTTGATAATGAAGCTCGGGGACTTGTATGTGGCAATCGAGTGCAGTGTCTCATGTGCAACTAGGGCACCTTCCATAGTCTCTCTCCCTGGCACAAAACCTCCTTGTTCTGGAGACACTATACTAGGAATCAAAATCTGTAATCTCATATAAATTGCTTTAGTAATGATCTTATATATTGTATTACAAAGAGAGATAGGTCTGAAATCTGAAAAATATTTGGGAGACTTTATCTTTGGGATGATGGCAATATTTTTTGTGTTGAAAATTTTTAGCATTGATTTACTTTTTCTTGACTCTTCAAGAACACTCAACAGCTCCCACCCAAGAAAATCCCAACATGCTTGATAGAATGTAGCCGAGAATCCATCTGGGCCAGGGGATTTATCAGATATTAATGAGAAGACCACCTTTTTTACCTCAAAGATTGTGAAAGGAGCTAGCAGACTGCTGTTATCAACTTCTAAAATAATGGTGGGAATTGCTTGAAGAATGTCTTGCATTTGGGAAGCTGAAGGATTCGGATGAAAGGATGGCGCTAGAAGATCCTTAAAGAATCTAACCCCTTCTTGGTGAATGCCCTGGGCATCTAAAATTAAGGTGCCAAATTGTGCATTATGAATGGAGAAAATCCTACTGGCAGCACGCTTTTGCTTAGCTGATGCATGATAATAATGTGTATTTTTATCTCCCTCCCTTAGCCAAAGTTCTCTTTATTTTTGACGCTAATAAATCTCTTCATGAGAGCATAATTCTACCCAATCTGCTTGTAATTTTTTCTGGTTAATAAAATCCTCCTTATTCGGCCCTTGATGAATTGTTTTGTCCAGAATATCCGATAGTTGCTATTTAACCTGATCTTTCTCCTTAAAAATATTTTTGAAAGACACCTCATTCCACTTTTTAATTTCTTTTTTAATGAATTTAAGTTTCTGGGCGAATTGATACATATTAGATCCCTCACATGGAGGTGCATGCTCCCACCATTGTTTCAAAAGAGGAAGAAATTGAGGATGTCTTAGCCACATCTTTTCAAACTTGAAGGAGGGATGATGTAGAGGGCCTGGTGTGTTTGAGGGCAGAGTGAGTTGTAAAGTGATAGGAGAATGATCTAAGCCCGGACATGGTAAGATCTCTGAATGGAAAGTAATTCCAGTAAGCTTCCAGTCAATAGTAATCAGAAACTGATCCAACCTAACTGCAATTTGAGAGAAATCTGCTCTTTTATTAGTCCATGTGAAAGAGCCTGTTACAGGCTCAATGTCCCATAGTTTATTGTCTTCCACAAAGTTTGAAAAATCAGTGATGTTTTTCACTGGTGGAGATATGCTCCCAGTTTTCTCAGATGCTTTTAATATAGCATTAAGATCTCCCCCCACAATAATTTGTTGGCTCGTCTGAAGCTGAATAAGATCTGTCAGATGAAGCCACAGAGCTTGCTTGTCATTTGTAGCACTAGGGCCATACACGTTAATTAAGATAAAGGAAAAGTCAAAAACAATGACATTTAACATTTGGAAATTATCAGCATGTGCTAAGAAACAAACTTGAACAGATTTAGGGTTCCATAATATGGCCAGGCCCCCTGATGCACCATTACCTTGCTGCTGAATAGATTGCCAGGTGCTCCACTTCCCTATTGACTTGTCAAAATTCTGTTGAGACATTTTTGTTTCTTGTAATAAAATAATGTCAGCCTTCATAGACTCAAGCTCCTACTTAATTCTATGTCTTTTGTCAGAGGCATTCAAGCCTCTGACATTCCATGATGCAATCAACATTGTGGGCAAGAAGAACACTTTTTCATCCTCGCCTCTCTTTTTAATGGTGTAAATTTACCATCCAATGTAGACTGAATGCCCACATCTATCTCCACCCTGGTCTGGATATTCTTCAGCTTCCTGCCCCACTTCTTAGGGGTCGGAGACAGCACAATTTTTTGGTTCAGAGTCTGCTCAATTGATAAAGAGACTTGATGATCAAAAACTCTACCCAGAGGGCTCCTATGATCTGGGTTTTGATCTTGGATTGGCTTATCCAATAGCTCATGTGAGAGCTGGTTGTGGTCATCTTCAACTGATTTTCCTTGGATATCCCATATCACTTCATTATTTTGCAGATCTACCGGGGGTTGAAACACTTGAAGTTCACTGTTGCAAACTACCTGGAGCATATTGAAGTCTGGAGGAGGCTCATCTTGAAATGGAGGTTGAGATGTTACAATGATTGGATCTTGCATCACGCTACCTTGTTTTGAAGAAACTGATTCCCTGTGTTGCTTAAAATCTTCATGATAAATAATACCCTCCTCCTCTGCAATTTCATATATGATTTTAGTAGCCAACTCAGTCAATAGTTGTTCTGATAAATTTTGAGCTCTAAGATTGACTAAAGCCTCTTTGTTAAGTATTTCTTATGAAATAGGCATCTTAATAGACGAGGCCTGATACATAAGGTGATGTACTAAGCTATCAATCTCTTGATTAGGCACATGTGACAATTCCCATCCAATGGATCGAATCTTGGTGGAGTAATGCTGCAATGAAAGGAGAAAGTTCACTGCAAACATGAAAAAGATGGATGTCTTGTAATCATAAGAAGAGACTTGATGTTGCATCTACCTGGCGGTCTTAATAAGTTCTACACAAGGATGTTGATTATGATCCTACCTCAGATGGACATAATAGAAGGAACATTTTAACATATTGGTGCAATGATCCTCACACACCGTCATGGAAGACTTAGTCAAGATATTACATTGTGAAGTGAAGTGACCTAACTGATGTTGGTGATTTTGAACTGTGGCCTCATTTTGAAGAAAAATAGACTGCTCCCAAACTCCCCACTTGGATTTTAAGGTGATAAAACTTGGAAGCTTCTTGGTTGGGTCAACAATAATACAGATTCTTGTATCTTGAATAGGAAGCTCAAAAGGGAGCAGATCATGTTTAGTGAAAATGCCAATCCTATTGGAAATAATTTCCACAATTTCAGGTTCCTTATATTCCAAGGGAAGATTTGGCAGGCATATCCAAATAGGAAAATAAAGGGGGAAGCTACTCTCCAATCTAAGATTTGGAGTCCAAAGTGCAGTAAAAAGGCCAGACCTGTTACAGAACCATCATTTTCTCTTATGGATATTATCCCTCTCAACTGAGGAAGAAAACTTAGCCATAAAGAAACCCAGATCATCATCCAAACTAAAAATGTCTGACAGACCCACCCAGTTCTGAAAACCCCAGTCCTTAATATCAGAAAATGGAAGGACATTGTTGGAGAACTTACCAATGATAGTCATTTCCCGAAGAAGACCAATTTGTTCCTGAAGTAAATTTTCTGGCAGAGTGATACTGAGTCTATTATACATGTCGTTGCAAAAAGAAGAAAGCACCTGATCTGCTGAAGAATGCGGGGATTTTGTTTGCCAAACTTGGTACGACTTGTTTAGGTTGAAGGGTGCTCTAGGATCCACCTGCTGGAAGATGTGAGCTCTGGCCCCTCTAGGATTCTGGAGAGCATTAGTGGGTTCATCCTGATCTGACCTAGGACCAGGAGAGTGACGGGCAATAACAGGAGAGCCAAGTGGAGAGCCTTCACAAATGTCAAAAATCGGTTGAGGTTGAGGGTACCGAGCATGACCTTTCCTGAAATGCCCATAGAATGAAGATTTTTTTCTCCGATAACCATGAGGATGATTTGAAATTTTTTTTCGCCCATACTGAAATTTGAATTGGGAATGCCGATAAGGAGGTTTTCCAATAAAATCAACCTGAGCATGACAACTAGCAGCTTGAGTAGAGGATTCTCCTTTCTCAAGAGAGGAGGGAATGGGAAGCTCATTTGACTGAATCCCCATATTAACCTGAAGAGGACCTTGGAAATGTTGGAATGGAGGAGGCAAGGATTTAAAATGAAATCTAGGGTTAACAAAGAAAGGCTTTGCAGGCTGGACAATGGCTTTACCTCAGAAAATATTGGAAACAGTGGAATCATGACTGTGAGTGTGACGCCCAGAAAACTTTTGCTAAAAGGGACAAGAGTTAAAACCCCGGGAGACTTGAGAAGGTTTTCTTGAAAAAGTAGGCTGGACAATAGGAGGGCCTCGAAAGAGACTGGAAAAATCATGCAAAAAGGGAGAATCCTAAACTTGGTGCTGACCCCGCCTGAGTTGAGAACTAGGACGCTCTCTGTCAAGGCAGAACTGAAGGAAACCCTGACTCTGAGATGGCAGAGGACGCCTTCTTCCGTGCACTATCCAATCCTGACCTTCATTCCCAGAGAGCCCAACCTGCTCCATGCTTGTGATCGCACACCCTACCTACTTCCTAAAGGTTAATTTCATTAAGCCTAAATGTCATTTTAATTTACTTGACAAGTTCTTTCCAATTTAGAAGTGCTAGTTTCGTAACCTTGCCAAACTATAGTAATGGTAACAAATCTATGCCACAGCTCTAAATTGCGACAATTTCCTAGATCCAAACCTATTCCTTGAGGCTTCATTTGAAAAGCCTTGCCTACATGTCCCTTTTTGAGGGACTGGAGGCTTCTTAGTTTACATGGCAAAAAATAGAAATAATATATTCACACAACAAGAATAAGATCTGTGACACCTCTTTAAAGCACAACCACTAATTGAGCTTATACTTCTAAATTCAATCCATATAATATTAAGCATATCTCAAACAAATGTTAATACAATGTTAACAAGTAGTAGAAACATAAAACCTTATATTGTATAGCTCATGCATACATCACATGTACAGTGATCGACTCAAATATGCATCTCATATACATAATGTGACTAGCATGTACCAATATCACATCTATGCAACTTTACCACAAGCATATTCTCCTTGATTCACTAACACCTAAACACTTAATTATATCATAAAGAGGAATGTTAGTGTGTTTCATACTACACCATGGGTCCCATCATTTTTCCTAGTTCACTGCCAGTTGTGATGATGAACAAGCATCCATAATACTTATCATTGTCAACGAGGACATTACTATAATAACACAACACATGGGGCCAAGTGGCCATTGTAGACACCCAAAATCTAGCCATACCTAACCACACTTGATTTTACCTTATCCTGACCATTACTTGAATAAGTTTTCATTATTTATTTAATTAATATATCCATCAACTTTATCCCACATTTTTCTTTCTTTTAATTAACAAGATATTTTATTATTTATTTAATTAATTTCCTTAATTAAATAAATCAATATTTATTCAATTAATTGTCTTAATTATATAAATCAATATTAATTTGATTAAGTTGGGCTTATCTCCAAAATCCTCCAATTGAATTAATTAATTAGTAGATAATTAATTGATTGATTTAGGCTAAATAATCCCTTATCTTGTCCACATGTGATAAGATTCGCTTTTAAAATAAATTTGTTGATAATCCTAAATCCCTTCAAAACTGCAAAAAGTCAATTTTTGCCTCTCAAGATACATGTTTTCAACTATGCCCACCAAAATTTATCCCCCCATCATTGATCTATTGTCTTTTGTATATTTTTCATTGATGTCAATAAATGTGTTTGTATGTCAGTGACAGGCTATGACTAAAGACATAGCAATCTCAGGTTGTTACAAAGTGACAAAGTTGTGGATGTTACAAGGTGACAAATAAAGGACATAAATAAGTTCTCTTTCTATTTGTGACATCATGCATAAAAGACTCATAGTATAAGATGTGCATATTAGACTTGTATATAATATTGTCAAGTATAGAAGTAGTTAACAGCAAACTTGTTGATACTATATGTTGTATTCAAAAGGATAGCGCTTGTTAATCAGCTGATGAATATCTAATGGAGATGATGAAGACCGAGTGATACGGAGTATCATGATTGTAGAAATGGTTAGATCATTTGTTGTTTTGTCATTGATGTCAAGCAATTGATTATTTGATTTTTATTATGTTACCATATCTTAAAAGGAGAATTTAAATGGGTGACAAATACAGATCAGACAATTATGATATAGTTGTTTGCTACTATATATTTGATGTTATCAAATTGGTACAATTGATTGATTAAGTCAAAAATTGTAAAGAGTTAAAGTTATGACTGAAAGGGTAACTTTACCGAGCTAGACATGGTCATTCGGTAAATATAGAATGTTATGTAAGTCGGTCATAGTTACCTAACACCGAGTGAAAGACAAGCACCGAGCACTGAAGAAGAGTTAGACACCGAGCAGTGAATGAAGACAGTTACCGAGTTGCAAAGCAAGTTATACCGAGTACAGGATATTGATTATAAATGATGATAAGATCAAATTTAATGCAAAGCGATGATGAGCTGGATGGGAATAAGAATTAAATGAAGTTTGTTAGAAGATATACAAACGTGAAAATTCAATGAGAAGATCTAAGGCGAAGATCAAGCGGTTAAACCAAATTATTAGAGCTCCAAAAAAAAGTTCAAGTTCTGAGGTAAAAGTGAAGTGGCTTATCGAGTTGAGATTTATGAAAAAGATGATCGAACGACAGAGTGAAAATGATGGAAATCTAATTAAGGAGATTAAGAGGTAAAAGTATGTCTATATAAAGAATGAGAAATATGAATACAGAGTGAATGTTGATGGCAAGTTGAAGAGAGAAGAAGAAGAAGCTAAAGAACAACATTTACCGAGAATAATAGAGAAACAAAGATTGAAGAATCTACAGTCTGAGAAATAGATCAATGGATTATGTGATGCCAGTATTCAATTGATCATAAAGGATCCGACATAAGAAAAGGTAGTTGTTATATTTACAGATCAAATTTTACTGTTGCTTATTAGTATTTGTAACAGAGAAATCTCTTAACCGAGTGGATTTAGCCGTCCTATTTGTAAAACCTATAATTAGTTGACATTCCAAAAGAGTGTTAAAAGACCTCTAACAAGGCTACTTCCAACAGGGTGAAGATCTTAACTGATCTAAGATAAATCCCCTAACAGTGTCACATTTAGTGAATGTGTTTGTAATCTTTAACGTGATAAATTCTTAACCGAGCGTACTTCAGAAGGGTACATTTTTATTTTCGGTCACAATTCTCACAGAGGTTTTTCCCAAATTGGGTTTCCTCGTTAAATCTGGTGTTAACTGAGTTAAATCTGGTGTTACTAAGTTTGAATGATTGATTTACATATTTGAGATGTATGGTTGTTTAAGTTAGTAAGTTAATTTATGAATTGGTTATTACTGTATTCAGCATTACCGAGTGAATCAGTGAGTTTCATTTTAAGTGTTTAAGATTGATTTTGTCTAATTCAGCCCCCCCTCTCAGTGGACCAACAATTGGTATCAGAGCTAGTTACTCTGAAGTGATAAGTTTTAAAAGGACTTGAGTCAAGATCTAAAGATGTATAAAAGGGAAGCACCAAAGGTGAATAGGGATCGTTTCTCTACATGGAAAAGTAGAATAAGGTTGCATGTGTCTAGAATAGGAGAATATGGACTTCATTTTTTTGATAATGAATATGTTGCACCGACTAATGCACCTTTGACAATCAGTGAGCAAAGTCAGAAACAAGAACATACACAAGTTATGATTGAGCTTGCTTCTACACTAACCGACCAGGAATATGCACTACTTCGAAACAAATGTGGGATAAGCTTATTTTGACCTATAGTGGAGATCAGCATGTTCAGAAGGATAAAGAAGAAATTTTGAGAGGTGAATTTGACTCTATGAGGATGGAAGGAGAGAAAATAATATAGTATAGTAGAAGACTTAAGGAGACTATTAATTCTATCAGAGGAGCTAGTGGGATCATAGCAGAAGATGATGTTAAAAGCAAGATGTTGAGAACCCTGCTACCGAGTTATGCTATTCTTGTATCTACTATACAAGAGCTAAGATCTATTCCCCATATGAATGTTTTACTGGATGCTACTATTGGTAAGTTAATTGCATTTGAGTTAAATGATTTTGACAATAGTTTGTCTGCTACATCTAAGATTGAATTTGTATTTAAGTCTACTTTAAAGATTGGAAAAGCTAGCGAAGATGCAGCCAAAGATGGATATTTGAGTAATGCTAGTGAGAAATTTTACAGTTGTACTGAAGGTATTAAAGATTTATTTCTTGAGTGTGATGAGAAGAAAGAGAAATTGAAGCTTTGTTGGCTAGAAGGCTACAAAGAGGCAAAGGCAAATACCGAGGTAAGTTACCCTTGAAATGTTTTAATTGTGATAAAACTGGTCACTTTGTATCTAACTATCCTGAGAAAGATAAGGAGGAAAAGAAAGATAACAATGATAAGGACAAAAGAGAAAATAGATTCAGAGACTACAAAAATAAAGGTAAGAAATCTTGTCATATTGTTAATGAAGGACTAAGTGATGATGATTTTTTTCATAGTGATGATGGAAAAGAAGTTGTTTATGTTGCTATTAAAGATGATTTTGATGAAGAACCAAGAGCCCTAATATCACAAGTAAGTAAGAATGAAACATGTATTATAGATAGTGGTTGTTCACATCACATGACTAGTGACACACTTAATTTTATTTCCTAGGAAAAGAAAGATGGAAGATTTGTTAGATTTGGTAATGATGCTCCATATCCTGTGAAAGGAAAAGGTTCTATAATTCTACTGAATAACACAAGATGTGATGATATTTATTGGGTTGAAGGCTTAAAGTATAATTTGTTGAGTGTTGCATAGTTAAATAATACAGGTCACCAAACGGAATTTTAATATGGAAAGGTGAAAGTATTTGATAAGAAGGATAGTCTGATTGCTAATGGAGAACAATCTAAAGGTAATTTACTTTATCTTGATACCTCTATGAAGAGTTTCATGTTTGCTAAAGTTGAAGATGTTTGGTTATGGCACATAAGGCTTTGTCAAGTTAATTTTGACAACTTAATCAAAGTGAGTAAGAAGAATAGATTAAGAGGACTACCGAGATTAGAAAAACCTGATAATGCTATGTGCAGACAATGTCAGATGGGTAAGATGACTAAATCTAGTTTTTCAAGAAAGACTTATGTTATGCAAGGAATTTTGGATTTAGTGCATACTGATTTATGTGGACCCATGAGGACTCAAAGTTAGTATGGAGACAGATATTTTGTTTTATTTGTGGATGGTTATTCTAGAATGATGTCTGTTGATGAACTATAACTGATTGAATGTTTAAAGATGTTAAGTTGATGATCACCAAGACATAGAAAGTTAATGCAATACATTAAAATTAGTTAATGTATCGTATTGTCATTGATGTCAACTTGATATAATCTGTATGGTCATGTACATACTGCTAAAGACTTTAGAGAACCAATGAATAAAAGGCTATGCTATCAGTAATGCATAAAAGCTAAGTATTCACAAAGTGACTGTAGACACCAACGCAGTGCACACCGATGGACAGAGTAAACCAACAAGAGAAAAGTCACAGTGTTACCCGATGAAAAAAAGAACAGCAATACCGACGAGAAAAGTCACAATATTACCTGACGGGCTAAAGCACAGTGTAACCCAATGGACAAAATTACAGTGTTGCCCGATGGATAGCAAGACGGACGGAGATCCTGAAGGCAACTGAAGTCTCACCGACAGAACAGTCAGTTGTCACCAATGACTAACTGAAGTATTGACCGATAGAACAAAGAGTTCATAAATGACAAAATGCTTAGTTGTCAAGAGCTAAATATAGACTTAACTGGTACTTATCATTGTTTTAATCGACAAGATAAAGCCAGAGATAAGTAAAGGATTTAAAGTTTCTTAGTCCAGTTGGCAAGAAGATCTCTACGAGATAAAATAGGAGTTTTTCTTTAAATCTAATTGGCGAGAATTGTGGATCACGCCAAGATCAAGAAAGCCAACAAACGGTGAAATCATGTCTATATAAGAGACAAGCTTATTCAATGTGAATAAGGGGAGTGACAAGATAATAGATGCTAAAGAGATTGTGAAGGAGAAAAAAATTTTCATTCAGACTTGATCAATCAAACTGAGGAAAGAGCTAAATCCTGCAGACACCGATGAACAATAATACAACATCACAGAGCAGAACAGTGTGGAGCAAAGGTATTGAATTGATAACATTGATCAGAAAGGTAATGCACTTACAATAGATCTAAAAATATACAATTCTAGTTGTATATGTGAACAGATCAATTTATTGTTTCAATTTAACCATTGAATCATCAAGTCTCTTAACCGAGCAAGACTTAAAAGTCTTTTCTAATTGAGATACATCCCAAGGAGTATCAAAAATTTTGATCATACAAAGTAGCATTAGATATGCCTAATACCTATTGACAGGCCAAGTGAGTGTTTGATCAAGGATGGTAGCATTAGATGTCAGATACTAAGTGACAAACTATTCATTTAAATCCTATAACAAGGTCACACCTAACAGTGTGTTTGTAACCTTTAACAGGGTTGGCTCTTCACCGAGATCACTTCAGAAGAGTAAAAATTTGGGTTACCGGTCCCAGTGGTTTTTCCCTTAACAAGGTTTTTATGTTAAAAATCCATGTGTTAATGTGTCTATGAGTCATTACTTTATTTTTTTGCATTTCACATAAGTAAATCTGGATTGATCGGTATACACTAGTTATTTACTATATTTTGGTAAATTAAAAGATTGCTTATTGGTAAACATATAGTAGAAGGTTTTACAAAGCATTCCGACAAGTAGCAATTTGATATAAGTATTTGGAGGCATTCATCTTATAGGACTAAAGATAACTAGAGGCTTATAAAAGTGGTAATAATTTTTTGGGTTGATTTAAGGATTACTTTTTGAGGCCACTGATTCACCCCCCCCCCCCCCCCCCCCCCCCCCCCCCCCCCC
>MU223621.1:2415191-2426294 GCA_018584345.1 Thuja plicata
ATTTATATTTCTTTAATATTGAATAAAATAAACTAAAAATATTATCCATATTAATATTACCGATTTGTATCGGCTAACATTAACAAGAACATTCAAACTTTATTAATATCGATATAATATTAAAACTGACTTGTATCGGCTTTGAATTGTGTCAATTATAAATACTAATGTATCACTGATTGATATCGGTAGTTATAATACTGTACCATACGGTTGATGAATATCGGTTGTTTAAGACTGAATTGAGATTACTCTATTCACCGTTAAGCATGCATTACCAATAACGTGGGAGAAACCGATCGGGTGGTGATGTTGATCATGCACCATCGATCGTGTATTATTAAGTTATTGGGTATGATTAAATTGCAAACACCGATCAATGTTATCGGTTACTAATTACATATTGAAAAGACATAATTATATAGATTCATGTCTCCTCAAAGAGACATGCCTCTATATCATTATGTCTTCTTCTATATATTTATATTGATTGGCTATTTGATAAGAGATAAGTATATATGGAAAAACAATACAAGTCTTATTTATCAAATCAACATAATATTAAGATTAATATATTTATATATATATATATCTGTTATTTTATATATATATATATATATATATATTGAGGTTATATATATATTATATATATTAAGATTATATAAGAAAATTTAAAGGACATAAATCTGATCCAAAATTTAACAAAAAGACTTGTTCATAGTGGTTTTTTTACCCTTTAATGGTTTTTGACTCAAACCTTTGTGTCAAGGTGTCTTACTTGACTCTTGAATTTATTTATTGCATTATCTTATGATGTTGATATTGTGCTATAATATACTGCAAGTAGTAATGTCATTGTGTTAAAAAAAAATTTATTAAGAATCTTCATTGTTTTCATAGATCATTATTCACCCTCACCCCCTCTCAGTGATCCTAGTATTCCAACACGATCTCCTTGCCAAAAATTTTAATTGGTGTATTTTTAAAACTTTTTTTGAATCCTTCTTGCTTGAGAGATCTCATTGATTGTGAGCCCTGTATTCCTTAAACATATATCTTACACCTCATGGGACACTTTTCACATGACGAAAAATTGATCCATACCCTAATCTTCAATCAGTCCAAGCAATCCATTAACCAGTTCATCTAGGCCTTTGAATTTCCTGTTGTAAATTCTATTTAAGTTAGATGTCTCTCCTCCCATTTTAGCATCTTCTTTCATCATATCCTTATGCTATTTAATTTTTTGTCATCTCTTCCATCATCTTAGTTTTATGTTGCTACATATTCTCTCTAATCCATCTTAATCATATCCTAATACTATACATTTGATCTCTCATCATCTCAACCCTACAACCATGTCGGTTTCATAAGTAATCATGTTTCATACATCAAAAGAGAAAATCAAATGGAGCTATGGTGCACTCTACTTTGACTTTATCTAAACATAAGAAGGGTTTGGGTAAAGGTATTATGTGTGTATTGCATTATTTTTTATGTTATTTATCTTTAAACTTTTCTTATCTTAAGTTACTAATATCATATTCTTTAGATATTTAAACTTTTTATGTACTTTTTGGTTTTGGTTTTTTTAATTTCACATCAAACAATCACCAAATTTTCCCACATCTCATTGCATCTGCATGTTTCACTTTTCAATTGAAAATATGTATTCATGTTTGATCCTTCAATTATAGGTATCCAAATCACAAAAGGTCCTAATAAACATAAGGGAATATATTGATTTTTTATCCTTATCAAACATAACAAAGTAACTAAAGAACATTTAATAATACTATTTGAGGTTTACACCACCTTCTTAAAAATTGAAACTAAGGAAACGTGTTATAAGGTGATTTATGCCTAGGATAACTTATAGCTTTGGGCAACACCAAGTGTTGGTATAATGGAGAGGTGTGTACTGAGAGGGGAGGGGTGAATCAGTACCCTTAAAAACTTTTAATCAATTCTTTGTAACCTTTTGTTCTTCAATAACCGACTGAGTAGATTGCATACACCAAACATATAGTATCACTGCTGAAATGTAAATGCATGTAAAGTAAACAATACACATACATGAAATTAAGTACTCATGACACTAGTATTTTGGCATTGCAAAAAACCCCTAATAGAAGGTAAAAATTGTGGTGGGGATGAGACCCACAAAACTTCACTACTGTAGAAATAAAGTAGCTTGTTAAAGCTTACAAAGAGTGATCACTTATGATGATCTTACCCAGTTAGGAGTAATAATGAGATTGATTAGATCTACCTTGTTAGAGGATTTACCAACACAAAGTATGTGTGCACTTGGTTAAGAGATTTAAGAAAGGTGGTTAAGTCTACTCTATTAAGAGATTTTTTGGGGTCTATTACAATTATTAGAGAGTAACGGAAATTTGATCTGAAAATATACAATCTCAATATTGTTGATACAGATCCATTAAGTACATACAAAATATATCACCTCAATGTGAATGATAATACCTTCTGCTCTGTTCTGCTTAGTAGCCTTTCCTTAGTTCTAAAAATTGATTTCTGCAATGTAGTCTTTGTCCTTAAAACCTTGTCTGATCTCTGATGTTTGTACTATGGCGGCTACTTGATCATTGCTTGATCAAGATACATTTAAAAATGACATCTATACATTTATATATATATCAAACTCTATGACCTAATTAGAACATAGTAATTACATCCCTACCCTAAGATCAACTGTGTACATAATTTACCGTGATCATCTAATCATAGGAGACAAACAATTAATGTTGTAAATCCGTAATTAATGTTCTCCTCGATCATGTAAACTTTTATCTAGGTCGGAAAAAAATTTGTTACATAGAATGATGTGCCATAAAAAAAATTTAGGTGGCCTCTGGTCCACTCGGTTAATATTGTCTCTCGGTGCTCGGTGTAGTCTGTGTATCTCAGTTATACTGATGTAGCTCAATGTTGTCTACTGCTTGGTGTAGTCTGTTTGTTTGGTTATCACTGCACTCGGTTAACTTTGGGCATGATCAGTGCTCTCGGTTAACTCTGCACTTCGATGATTATACTGACTGTCATGTTTGTGACTCTATTATCGACTGTCCATTATGTATGCTTGATAACTAATGACAACTTCAATGCGCAATTGGAGTAACATTCCCCCCTTTGGCATTAGTATCAAAAACTTATTACTGTACATAGTGACTCCCCCTTTTCACATGCTCAGTATATGTATATGAAATCCTCCTTATTATAGTATCCCCCTTTACTATACTTATATACATATATTTCCCCCTTTTTGAAAATAATGACAAAAGTAATATAACTTATAGTTTGTCAAAAATATGAGGATGGGCAATCTTTAGATTTTCTAGTAGCTTCTCTCACTCCTCTTTTAGATGCTCTAGGGTTAATTTCTCTAAATTTAACTGAGCATGCATATCATATATGCTTTCTGTCACTAAAAATTCTAGGGTGGCAATCAAGTTCTTTGCCAATGTCACATGTTTCTGCATCATTACCAAATGTGGTAGTAGCATTGCCTGTAGCTCAGTTACTTGGTCTCTGATTTTCTATTCTTCTTTCTTCAATTCTAGTCTCAACCGCTAGTTTTGAAGTACCTTGGTGTAATGCATCTGCAATGCATGTTTCTCGGTTGATAGACTGTTTGCACTATCTTTTAGATCTTGATCTATCTTCTTTATCTTTTCACTAATCTCGGTAGTGAAGTGATCTAATGTGCATAATTGTTGTAGAATTGTAATGGCTTCAGATATTATTTTTTCTATTCCATTCACAAATTTAGACAGAGTTACCTTGTGTACTGCTACTTCCTGGCTGATCTTCTCTGTGACCTTGTGTTGTATCTTCTTCTCAGCTCTTTCTTCCAATTTATGCTCAGCATCAATGTCAGGTTTGTTAATTGCCTTGGTGAGCAGTGCAAGTTGATCACTCATGGGGGTGGATTCATTGATATCTAAGTCAGGGACAACTTGTTGAAGAATCTCCTTGGAAGCTTCTAAGACTTGTGCATTCTTATGTTCTTGCCATAATTTATCCTGTGTTGCTTTCCTAGTGTATAATTCACCATATTTCTTTAATATTTTTGGATCGAGTGTCCTTGGATCCCATGTTGGAATCTCTATGATTTCATCTAAAGTAACTTTGTTCTTGTTTCCTTTCTTTTTCTTCTTTTTCTTTCCTTGTACACTAGATGAAGGAGATAAATTTAATGCTAATTAAGCCTTTTGCTCAGTTTCAGGCTTTGCTTGCTCGGTACTTGGTGTGATGACTTGGAAAGGTTCTTCGGTAACTGACTTGGTATCTGTAGTAGAAGTATCTATTGTAATATATGTATTGTCTATATTACCTTCACCTTTTGTTTTTGCTTTAGTGGTATCTTTTGGTGCATCACCTTCTGTTGTTCCACCACTATGCTCGGGATGTGTACCTTGTTGATCACCCTTGTCTTAATTTGTATCTGTAGCTTGCTCATGTGTCTTCTTCTATGCTTCACTCTCTATTTCAATAGCTTGTACTAAAATAGGTAGCTGGCCTGGTACATTGACTCAGACGACCTCTTTTGTGTCTTGTTCATTTAGGGTCTCAGTTGCTCTGACTATCTCATCTTCCTTATCTTTATCATCAAGATCATCTTTAGTTATGTCATTTATGGTGATCTTTGGGTGACTCATATTAGTAAATAGTTGAGGAATACCATCCAATACATTATCAACATCTGCATTATCAACATCTATTGGTTTTGTGCTTGGTCGATCTCCCTTGGTATCAACAGTGGATGTAATGTCTATTTCTTCCTCAGTTTCCTTGACTTCCTTGGGTGGATTCAGTAGTCTATTCCATATTTGTGTGCTCTCAATATCCACTTCCTTCATATTTCCTTGCAAGATGTTCAATTCTCGTGCCTTCTTAGGATATTTCTTGGCATAATGTTGCATGATATTATTTATTTGTTCTACTGTGCAGTAAGCTTTAATAAGATCGAGAGTTGCCTCTCTCATTTGTTTCTTGGTTTGAAGTTCATAGGACCATCTAGCTGATATCTTATCATACAACTCAAAAGGAAGGTAAGAATAAAATTCAATTGGAACTTGTTTGAAGTTGATCATCATACCTATGATTGCTTCTTCAGTTTTATCCTTGTACAAGCGGTAGTCATATCAGAATATGCATGTATCTTTGGATGTCCTAATCATCTGGTTGTGATGATTGCCTCTGCAATCTCATCAATAGTTTGTGGTGTCTTATTCTTTACAACCTTGAATTGATCTGGATTGTCATCAGAATCATCTTTGTTCCTTACATATCTTTTCCTTTGTCTCGGTACTGGATTCTCGGTAGTACCCTTATGTTTTCTTGTTTGGTATGTGAAATTTGGTGAGGGTCTTGTTATCTTTGCAACACCTTTCTTCAAAGGTTGGGAATCCATAGTCACTGATTGTGATATGGTCTGTGGTGGAGACTCAATCTTTATGCTTTTTCCCCTTTTGGCCTTAGGTGCCTTATCTTGTTCTTCATCTGATTCGGTGGCATCAGCATCATTTTTAGGCTCGTCATCTTGACCGACTAAGGTCTGCTCCTCAATATTATCTACAAATTTTTCTAATTCTTCATCTGTTATAGCAAATTTTCTCTTCAATGTCTTCACAATCTTTATCTTTTTCCTACCCATCTATTTTACTTGTAGACCTATAGATATTCGGGTGTGGGCTTCATCAAATGTGCCAAATCTCATGGTAGATTTGTCAACAGACTCATTCAAAAAAATTTCAATGGCTTTAGATGCAGTATCAATATATAATTTATAATCTAACGGATATATCCATGTTGTCCTCGGTTGTACTGCCTTGATTAGAGTTGTATCAGTGTCTACTACAAAACATATATCATCTTTGTACTTATCTACCAACTACAGTGGAATAGAAGTCCTCTTTTCCATCCTACCCTTAAACTTAGAAATATAGTCATTCATGACTAGTTTAAAATTTGTTCCTAGGCTTGTAATCATTGTTGGGTTAAATGGGAAGTAGTACTGAGAGGGGAGGGGTGAATCAGTACCTCTAAAACTTTTTCTTATCCTTTAATCAATTAACCTTTGTAATCAATTGCATATCCATTCAATCTGATCTATACTATCTTTGTGTGAGTTATAACAATTCATAACATTAATAAACATGTGAGTCATTCATAGAAACATTCATGAACATAACTGACACACAACACAAGATATGATATCACAGAAAACTCCTGTTAGGAAGTAAAAACTACAGTGGGGATGGTACCCACAAAAATTCACTATTTGTAGAATGGAAGGGGCCGGTTAAGGCTTACAATTTGATCACTTATGATGACCTACCCTGTTAGGAGTATCAGTGGAGACCTGTTAAAGTCTACTATGTTAAGATATTTTAGCAACATTGTTAAGTGTGCACTCGGTTAAGAGATTTGATATTGGACTGTTAAATCCACCTTTCTTGAAAGGAATTTTTACACTTTGCTCCACTTGTTAGAATGATAGAAAATTACAAATTGGCCTAGTAAATGCAATCTCCTATTGCTGATACAGATCCTATGTAGTTCACATAAAAATATTATCACCTTATTTGTGATTGAATAATACTTTTGATTATCAATTTCCTCTGTTCTTGGTTCTGCTAACCAAATTCTTCTTTTTCTGTTCTGGTTCTTGAAACTCCCAATTCAGTCCATAGATGTGTTCATTATGTTCTCCTCTCTCTTAAACATACATTCTAAAGAATTATTACATCATCTATTTATACATGGATTGACTTCATTGAGTTGTGATAAAAACAATGTTAACTCTAAGATCAGGTTTACAACTTACACCTAGATCTCCTAGTCTATGTGTTTTAAATCAGTTAGACTGATTAAAACACTTACATTAATTTTTCTTGCCCCTAAAGAAATGGATTTAAAAATAATTAAATATCCTATAAATAGAATACCCTTGCTTTATCTGACGTGGAAGTCAGATCCACTTTTTGTGGGCTGCAACTAACTTTCGGTTCTGTCTGTCGATCATGCTTGTTTGTCCTTCAATTTTTACTGTCAGTACCACTGTATCTATTTTTTTGGTCTGCACTGTAACTTGCATTTTGGTTTCCTCTGTCGGGTTCCACTCTATCTTTCTGTATTGTGATTTTTAGTTTACACACTACCTTGTGTCATCGGTTCTTTCTGTACTTAGTCATTTTTGGTGATCTTCGGTTTGCTCTTTACTGTCTTTCGGCGTACGATTATCGAAAGTGTTGTTTGAATACTAATGAAAAATTAATGTCATCAATCCCCCCCTTTGACATTAGTATCAAAAATTGATATGTGCAAAATATTAAACAAAATGTTAAGTATATACAACATATATAATCCTTAGTTATTTAATGACTCCCCCTATGTATATGTCGGTATATCTGTACATATGATATATTTTCCTTCTTCGTATCATTGTCCCTTTATGAATATACATATACATATCTACCTTTTTCCCATCTGAATGAATGTACATAACATTTTCTTTGATATTTTGTACAATATATCATTTCCCCCTTTATTTGATATTAAGGGCAAAGGTTATTTACCTTAGAGCTTATCAAAAATGTGTGAATGAGAAGACTTCATGTCTTCCATAATTTTCTCTCATTTCTCTCTTAGTTTTTCTATAGCCATATGCTCAAGTGTTATCTTTGAATGCATATCATAGATGTTGTCTGCTACAGACATCTCGGGAGTTCCTATCAGTTGCCTTGCAGAACTGATATGCTATTGTAGCAGTGTAAGATTTGGCAGAAGTTGAGCCTGTAGCTCCGTTACTTCTTCTCTGAAACGTGTCTTTGCCTCCCACAGCTCCTGCCTTAACTATTTTACTTCAATGATCTTTTCATAATGCAGTTTGACTGCATTTTCTCCATCTGCAGTTAAGCTACTAGCACTATTTGCTAGATATATATCTAGCTTTTCTATATTGTCACTATTTTCTTTAGTGAACTTTTCTATTGTGCTCAGCTTTTGAATTAAGTTTATAGCTTCATATATGATGGGGTCTAATTCAGATATGAATTCTGATAGCTTTACCTTATTCTCTACCACTTCTTGGCTGATGTTCTCTAAGAGATTTTATTGGTACTTCATTTCTGCTCTCTCCTTAATTGCCTTCTCAGCATCAATATTCTGAGTGGTGATTGTGTCGGTGAGGGTAGCTAGTTGATCAAGTATAGGCTTGCTTTGATCAATATCAACATCGGGTATAATTTGATGTAGAATGTCTTGTGTTGTCTCTAGTACCATGGAGTCCCTATGTTGTTTCTTCATCTTTTCTTGCAATGCCTTCCTCTGGCATATTTCTCCATATTCTTGTAGTGCATCCATGTCAAGTGTAGAGGGGTCACACTTTGGTATTTCAATTATTTCATCTAGTGTAACCTCTAACTTGTTCTTCTTTTTTTTCTTCTTCTTCTTTTGTGACTCAGTAGAATGTAGCACCATTGCTAAATTCTCATCCTTTTCTGTTGTACTTGATGATGTGACCTATTGTTCTTCTCTCTACTGCTTGGTGTCAGTTTCAGCTCATTGGGTGTCTGCAGACGTCTCTACATTCACCTTAACATCGTCAGTAGCACCTTTGTCTATTTTCTTAGGAGTTCCATCTTTTGGTTTGTCTCCTTCATTGGTGTCATTTGCATCATCTGTTTTGGTTTTCTCATTCTTGTCTTGAGTTTCCACATCTTTTTCCTTATCTCCTTCTGTAACCTTATTAGTGTCGGTTACATATTGAGTATCTCCGATGTTTTGTTGACCATCGGTGTTATCTTTATTTGCTTCTTCTCCTGCATCCTTTGGAGTTTCCTTTTCAGGTGATATACTTATTTCTTGCATGATATTGATAGCTTGTATCAATATTAGCAATTTGCCTAGAATGTTCACCTGTGTACTATCAATTATTGTGTCTTGTTCATTGGTTGTTTCTTTTGAAACAGTGACATCTTCATCCTTATTGATTTCATTTTTTGGGTCATCAGTAATGTCGATGACATTGGTATCCACAACATTGTCATTTGTGGTATCATCCCATGTTTCATCTACCACATCTGCAGTTTTATTCCCTATTTTATCATCTTCTTCTTTATCCAGCTCAATTGATGTATCATCTTGAGTTTCCTTATCAACATCTTGTTGTTGAAGGTCTTTGTCGGAGCTTTCTTTCTCAACTGTTATGTTCATGATTTTGCACCATTTCTTGTGGTTGTCTTGTTCAAGTTCAATCAACTTTCCTTAAAGAATTTATATGCCCTTAGCTTTGGTGAGAATTCCTTCTTGTGTTTCTCCATCATCTCATTTATCTTTACCTTTGTTGATTCATGTGGCATTAGAGAAACAAGTACTCTCTCTCTCTCTCTGATTTCTTTCTCATTTGCCAAAGCAAATGTCCAACGGGCAAATAATCTATCCAAGAGTTCATGTGGAACATAACTTTCTTCAAATTGCATGGGTACATATTTAAAGTTATACATTTTAGCTATCATGGCTTCCTCAATTTTATTTTGATCTTCTTGATTTCTTTTCCCCCATTTCCTAATGTGTGGATCTGTAATGGATCCAAAATTTGTAATATTAACACAAATGCCACCAATAGTGTCTGGTTCTTTTACCTTGACATTTTCTGCCTCTAAGGCTTCATTTCACTCAGTGTCTTGTATGTCCTCTTAGGTTCTGATGTATTTTCTACCCTTCTTGTTTTGTCCTCTTTTTGGTGTTGGAGCTTTCCTTTTGTAAGTCCTGACTTTTCCTTTCTTAAGAGGTGAAGGAGTAGACTCTTCTGACGTTTGGCTTCTAGTCCTTGAAGCAGCTATAGTTCTTGGTTTCTTTGATGGTGGAGGAGGTGGTGAATCTGACTTAGTTTCCTTAGAGTCATTCTTTTCTTCATCTTTATCGACAGACACATGTTCTTCAATTTCCTCCTCTTGTTTAGTTTCTTCATCTTGTTTAGCTTCTTCCTCGTCTACTGATAGAATCTTCTTGATATTCTTTACCATATTGTCCTTCTTTTTTACTATCTTCTTGACAACTAGGTCTGATTTAATTCTTGACTTGGCTTCTTCATATGTGCCAAGCCTTGGTTGCTTTTTGTCCAGTGGTTCATTGATTAAGGCATCAATTGCCTTTGTTGCAAGATCAATGTTGATCTCATATGCCAGTGGTTGCAACCATGTTTTCCTTGTTGGAAAGTTGACTTCCTGATGAAGCATGACTTATTTTGTGTTGTCAATCATGGCAACAAAGTCATACTTAAGTTCTGTCATAAAAGGAAAAATGACTAGGTGTGAAAACAGAGCAGACAAACACATACATAGATCAGCACATCAGTGCATGTGTTAGAGTTCACACCAGAGCATGTGTGCTTAGGTATATACTCTATGGTGTATATACATGCTAGATCCAAATGCGCAGAGTACGAAACATCAGTACGGAGAAGTTACAGGAAGATTAGTAAACCTGCAGTCCAGGAAACAGAGCATGGAAGCCGACTACAATTTTGAGTAGCGTGAATGATTTTATAATGTAATGGCTAAGCGCCTTTAGTTATAAGTTTGTATTACTGTAATTAATGTTGTAGTAAACACACTTAGGCCGACTTGTTTGGAAGCATTGTATATTTTTGTTTTAGGGCCGACTAGTGATTTTTTTTGGGTCGCGCCTATTCGGATTTGAAGATATAAGTATGTAATGTAAAGTTATGTTACAAAAGTTGATTATGATGTAAGAAGAAGTTACAGAGGAATAGTATAATGAATTCAGAAGATGATATATCTCTTTAAAGGAGTAAGAGCATCTGCGCATACACGGAACTAATCAGACAGCAGTGTCATTACAGCAGTTCATTTTTGATATAGTGCATATCAACATTCAGAGGGTTGTAGCCTTCATTGTATTAGGCAGTGATCCAGGCAGTGAGTCATACACCCCTAATAGGGTTATTGTAAAAGACTCCTAACAGGGTCAGACCTTTAACCAGGTCATTGTACTTAATTTGTAAAGACTGCTTCTAACAGGGCAAAGGAACTTTAACAGGTTCATTATACC
>MU223621.1:2426457-2436883 GCA_018584345.1 Thuja plicata
TCACCCCCCCCCCCTCTCAATGTTTCTAACAGTCCTTGCTACTACAGGTTTGATAAAAGTATGATCTGTGTCAACCATGAAGCATATCTCATCCTTATATTGCTTGATGAGTTTCTCGGGGATTCTTACCCTCTTTTGCATTCAGTCTTTGAATACATTAAAGTATTCATCCATGATTGTTTCAAAGTTATCTCCTAGTGTAGCTATGTGCTCACTAATTTACATGGTGACCGGTTTGGTGTTGTCCCATTTCACATCTCCTACCGATGGGAAATTTTCTTGAAAATAGAAGAAAATACACATGATTAGTGAGCCAAACTTACAAGTGTTTGATTTTTCATTCCTGATTGTCTTTAGGTTCTCTTTCAACTAATTCAGGAGTAGCTCAAATAAGTCCAACTGTGTACCTTTCTTCACAATTTTGTAAGCTATGTCCATACCACCTGATGCAATACTATTTAATCTGCTAGCCTGGAAGAATTTGTAACCCAATACACATTCTCCAAACTTAATCTCATCATCGGTTATTGTTGTTACTTTCAATCCACAGCCATCCCATTTGGCTCCAGTGATCTTTTCGGTCTCTGCCTTTGGTGGATGATTTAGTGCCTTTACTTTATCAGTTATGGGATAACCGGTGACTGCATGAATGACATCTCGGGTGATTTCCTTCAGTTCATCCAACCATAACTTGGTGTTATGCATTCTACTTAGTACTAACCGAATCCAATTGATTTTGAATACCTTTGAAAACTTTAGGGCATTGGTAAGCCCTTTTACCTCAATGTGTTTGTGCTCTTCCTTAAGTGTTCCATCATTGTTACAAATCTTCCGGTAGCCTTCTTCCACCTCTGACATTCCAATGTCTGCAATCTTGTAGTGTATGAAGGATCAGATGTCTTCAACCAGCAAAACCCTAGCTGGAATGTGCGAAAAAACACCTACATCGTTGGGTTGTGGGGCAACCTCTGGATGGATCTTATAATTGGGTTCCTCACATGCAATGTTCTTGATGAGTTTGAACTCATCCTTCTTTGCATTCTTAGATTTCACAGATCGTGAAGTTGATGCCATTTTTAGAAAATTAGGGCTTCTGTGTAAATGCGTAAAAATGGAGTTGTTGGTCTTGAAGAATTTACTTTTTTTGCTTGCAAAGATCTCTAAACTAATTTGGAGTGCTTGGAGGTTGATTTGTGATCGCTCAGTGGCTTGGTTGCTTTATGCTCAAAAATTGCCTTCGCTCACTCTACTCTGGGTGTCGTGACAAATGAAACATTCTGATGCCATATTTATATTCATTGCCCTAAAACATGTGTCATAAATGCTCACCAACTCGTTGGCATCTAAAGATTGAGTTCGTCGGTGAAGACTTTGCTTCCATCGGTGACACTTACAACATTTCCGAGCAGTCAATGTTCACTTTTCTTTTACCGATAGGTTTTGGTAACATAGACAGCTTGTTCATGTGCTTGTTTACCAATGCTTCTCGGTTAATACTAACAACTTTTTCTTTTAACCGATGTCTCTCGGTAAATGTAGGCAGTCTTTGCTTTAAGTGAATACCTACCATTTTTGGTATATATGCCCGAAGACATAGTTCTTACATATTCCAACAAGTATAACCATGATGCATCTTTCTTATGCTAATTTGGAATTATTTCATCATATTGTGGAACTGATGTAAAGTAATAGCTTAGGGTTAATGCAATTCCATACTTACTTGTTCTACTTAGGTGGGGTTGGTGATGTCGCCGGATCCATTGGATGGGGTGTCACCATTTGCATTGCTCGTCCTAGCTTCATCATTGCTTGAAGATTTTCTCCACATATTGTCTCTAGCCTTCCAGATATCTTCAATGGTGTTTCCATTGGGCTATGTGCTTGTCTCTATCATTCGGCCTCTGCAGTCTTTCTTGAGATGACCAACTTTGTGACAATGTAAGCATGCCATTCCGGGGTTAGTCCATCCTCTAGAATTTCTAGTCCATAGTCTCATATAGTTTTCAGCAATGTGGCCATATCTTCCACATGTTGTACATTTTTTCCAAGTATTGTAGTCCCATACATACTGATTACCGACATTCTTTGGTTGATATGGAGTTTCTTGAGATTTAGGCTTCCATGCTTGCTTTTTCTTTTTCCAGCATTCAAGACTTGTGTGCCCATTCATTTTGTATATAGGGTAGTATTTGTCCATGTAGGATTCCTTCTTTGGTTGATCCATTTTAGACTTACATTCATATACTTTATGTCCTTTCTTGTTACATTTATAACAGAATCCTATGAATGAAGATGTAAATTTAGGAATACCTTTCATTTTGCCTCTGTATACATTTGATGTGTGCCCTTTCTTTCCATGGTTTTTGCATGTCAACTTTCTTGGTCTTGTATTTTCATAGACATTCTTTGGATTGGATTGGCTTGATTTGATGGTTCTCCATTTTCGTTAAAGCCTAGACCATTGTTGTTGGTGATTATTTGTTGTCCCTCTAGAAAATCATCCATTCTTTTATTGCTCTCTTCAGCCTTTCTAATAACTTCATTATGTTGTTGCTAAATTCTAACCTCATGCTTTAGTTTTTAATTCTCTTCTCTTAGATCACCGATAATTTGTATTCTTTAAATGAGTTCAACATTCATTATGTTTGCTTCTTGACTCATAAGAATAATCTGATTTGTAAGCTCATGGTGATGCTCAGCATGTCTTTGAATTTATAACTCCTTTTCTTGTAGTTTCTATGTAATCTTCCTCTTGTCATCATTAGCTAGTGCTCTTTTTATTTCATCTTGTCTAGAATAACTCATCACATCAATCATTCTTACCATCTAGGTCTCTTGACCGATTTGCAGCATCTTTATTTTCTCTATCAGATGTTGATTGATCTCCTTTAGATTTGTGATGTTCTCTTATGATGTATCTGATGCTTTTCTTTCATTTGATCCTAAAGACTAAAAGAAATTTGGAATCTCTTCTTCTTGATAATATTTTTCATTGCTCTGAGTTTCCATACCTTTTCTTTCATCAAGCAATTGTCTCATGCTGACTCTAGCTTCTTTATACTGTTCATAGAACATCTAAATTTTGAGCTTTTTGTTCTCAAATTATTTATCAAGTTTGTACTTCTCCATTGTATGATCTTTTCTCTTAAGCCTTTGAGCTTTCCAAGAAGAGACTTAGCTCTGATAACAATTGTTGGGTTAAATGGGAAGTAGTACTGAGAGGGGAGGGGTGAATCAGTACCTCTAAAACTTTTTCTTATCCTTTAATCAATTAACCTTTGTAATAAATTGCATATCCATTCAATCTGATCTACACTATCTTTGTGTGATTTATATCAATTCATAACATTAATAAACATGTGAGTCATTCATATAAACATTCATGAACATAATTGACACATAACACAAGATATGATATCGCAGAAAACTCCTGTTAGGAAGTAAAAACTGTGGTGGGGATGGTACCCACAAAACTTCACTATCTGCACAATGGAAGGGGCCAGTTAAGGCTTACAATTTGATCACTTCTGATGATCTACCCTACTAGGAGTATCGGTGGAGACCTGTTAAAGTCTACTATTTTAAGGGCTTTTAGCAACACTATTAAGTGTGCACTCAATTAAGAGATTTGATATTGGAAAGTTCAATCCACCTTTCTTGAAATGAATTTTTACACTTTGCTCCACTTGTTAGAATGATAGAAAATTACAAATTGACCTGGTAAATGCAATCTCCTATTGCTGATACAGATCCTATGTAGTTCACATAAAAATATTATCACCTTAGCTGTGATTGAATAATACCTTTGATTGTTGGTTTCCTTTGTTCTTGGTTCTGCTAACCAAATTCTTCTTTTTTTGTTCTACTTCTTGAAACTCTCAATTCAATCCATAGATGTGTTTGTTTTTTTCTCCTCTCTCTTACAAATACATTCTAAAGAATTATTACATCATCTATTTATATATGGATTGACTTCATCGAGTTATGATAAAAACAATGTTAACTCTAAGATCGGGTTTACAACTTACACCTAGATCTCCTAGTCTATGTGTTTTAAATCAATTAGACTGATTAAAACACTTACATTAATGTTTCTTGCCCCTAAAAAAATGGATTTAAAAACAATTAAATATCCTATAAATAGAATACCCTTGCTTTATCTGACGTGGAAGTCAAGTCCGCTTTTTGCGGGTTGCAACTGACTTTCGGTTCTGTCTGTCGGTCATGCTTGACTGTCCTTCAGTTTTTACTGTTGGTTGCACTGTATCTATTTTTTTGGTCTGCACTGTAACTTGCATTTTGGTTTCCTCTATTGGGTTCCACTCTATCTTTCTGTGTTGTGATTATTGGTTTACACACTACCTTGTGTCATCGGTTCTTTCTGGACTTAGTCATTTTTGGTGATCTTCTAATCTGATCTTCGGTTTGCTCTTTATTGTCTTTCAGTGTAAGCTTACTGAAAGTGTTGTTTGAATACTAATGAAAAAATAATGTCATCAATCATATCATTTATTTTCATTGTAATTGGTCGGTTGGACTTCCATTTAAATGTACCGATGGATAGAAAGAAATTTTATAGGTAGAAGAATGTGCATAGTAGTATTGAACCAAACTTACATGTATTTGACCATGCTGGTCTGATGGTCTTCATGTTTTTTTCTAATTCCTTCCGCAACATCTCGGCGATGTCATATTGTACTCATTTCTTAAAAATCTTATAGGCTATGTTAACAACTCCGCAAGCAACGGTTTTCACTTTGTTGGACTGGAATAGCTTGTAGCCAATGACATATGCACCGAATCTCATTTCAGGATCACTGATGCAATTGATCTTCAGACCTCTAGTGTCTCATTTGGCTCCTGTTCTATTTCAGTTCTCGGTGGGTGCCTTAGGGCTTTGGATTTATCACATATGGGATGCCCTATCACGGCATGAATAACATCCTTTGTTATCTTTTTGGGCTCATCCAACCAGATTTTTCCTTCATGTACTCTTCTCAGAACAATGCGGATCCACTTGGTCTTGAATAAATTTAGGAAATTTAGGGCATTGGTTAACCCTTTAACCTCCATATGTTTATGATCTTCTTTCAACTTTCCATTTGTGCATAGTGACTGATAATTCGACATGAGTTCAAAATCCCCAATTTCACCTAATTTGCAGTGAATATAGGCATGCACATCTTGGACTAACAAAACCCTAGGCGTGATCGATGAAAACATGCCTTTATCATCTGATTGGGCTACAACCTATGGATGGATCTTATAATGCGTCTTTATGCAAGTGGAGTTATTCACCAAACCAATCTTTTTATCCTTCTCCATCTTGGCTTTCATGGTTTGAGATGTTGATGCCATGATTTCTGGTTTAGGGCTTGCGTGAAAGTGTTTGAATGACTCAAGTAAATAATAATGCACAATGAATAACCTTTGTATGCTTGGAATGTGCTTGAATCTCTGTAGAATGCTCAAAAATTCTCTGCTGCAAATTTTCTCTCTTTTCTCTATTCTGCTTCTGTGATCGCGGTGTGAAAAAATGAGTTCACATCGATCAAATTTATAGCAAATGACTTAGGGTGGTGCAATAAATGCTCTTCACCAACTTATCAATGAACAAACATTATTCTTGGGTAACACTAAGAGTGTTTCAACTCGGTGAGTATACCATATATTCAATTACCATAGCAACTCGGTTGTCTCTTCACATTTTCACTGACTGACAGTTCTAACTTGGTTCATATTAACCAACTCAACAAGATCAAAGTAATCAAAAGTATAATACCATAGTGAATCTTGATTCATGCTAATTTGGCATAATTAAAATGAATATAAGAACTAATATAAGATATAGCTTTGCAAAACATAGTTCCTTACCTTCTCCTATTGCTCAGCTAGAGATGGTGGAGCCACCTAATCTATTGGATGAGGTGTCACCAACTGTTGTTCTTGGTCCTGCATTATCATTTGATTTCTGATCCTCACAATTTCATCAATTGTATTTCCATTACCATTAGTATTTAATCGGTCTGCACAATCTCTGCTTAAGTGACCGACTTTATGACAGTGAGAACATGTCATTCCAAATTTTGAACAATTCTTAGACTTTGTTCATCATTGCCTCATACAATTTGTTGCTATATTCCCATATTTACCACATGATGTACAACTAATCCAATGTTATAATCCCATGCATAAGCATTTCCTTGTCTTCTTGGTTGATTTACCTTTTCTTGTCCTTTAGGCAACCAGATTTTCTTTGTGTTCTTTCTGCTTGCTTGTGATGTATGACCATGCAAGTTGCAATTTTGACAGTATTTATCCATGTATGGTTTCTTATGTAGTTTTTTCAACTTGGATCTACACTCATGTGTTGGATATCCATGCTTATTATAGTTATATCAAATACCATTAAATTTAGGAGGGTTTCTAGGAATACCTTTTGTCTTGCTCCTAAAAACATTTGATGTGTGGCCTGGTTTTCCATAGTGATGGAAAGAGGGCTTCTTATGCTTCAGACTTGAGTTTACATTCTTTTTTTCAGCTTTATCTGACGATTATCCTATCTCGGTATACCCTAATCCAGTATTGTTGTTCAGTATTCTTTGATGGTTCAGAAATTCATCCATTCTCTTAGTGCTTTCTTCAGATCTCTTAATCACTTCATTATGTTGTTGTAAAATCTTCACTTCATTTCTCAGTTCTTCATTTTCTTCTTTCAATACACCAATATCTTCTATTTTTTCGCAGGTTTTGTATTCACTCAGTTTTCTTCATGATTCATAGCAACCACTCGATTGGTGATCTCAAAGTAATGTTCAGTAACTTAATATCTCAGTTTCTTTCTCTTGTAACTTTTCAGTCATCTGTCTTCTGTCATCAACAGACATGTTTCTATCTTTTTCAGCTTTCTTTGCATGGTTCAAGACTTCAACCATTCTAACCATTTGTGTATCTTGACCGATCTGTAGTGCTTTCACTTGTTCAGTAAATTATTGATTTCTCTCAAATAGCTTTGATATGATTCCTTCAGATGCATCAGATATGCTACCGGATTCAAATCTAGATGTGTCAAATGGGTCATGAATCTCTTCTTCATGATAATCAATCTCATGACAGCGAAGTGTCATGTCCTTTCTCTTAATCAACATCTACCTGAGTTTCTCTTTGCCTTCCTTGTATTTTTCGACATAGATCTCCATGCAGTTGTAGCTTCTGATTTTCAATAGTTCTATCAAGTGTATACCTTTCCATTGTAATATATTTTTCTCTTCAGCAATTAAACCTTCAAAACAAGAGACCTAGCTCTAATACCAATTGTTGGGATAATTGAGAGGTGTGTACTGAGAGGCGAGGGGTGAATCAGTCCCCTTAAAATCTTTTAATCAATTCTTTGTAACCTATTGTTCTTCAATAACCGATTGAGTAGATTGCATACACTAGAAATATAGTATCACTGCTGAAATGTAAATACATGTAAAGTAAACAATACACATACATGAAATTAATTACTCATGACACTAGTATTTTGGTATCATAGAAAACCCCTATTATAAGGTAAAAACTATGGTGGGGATGAGACCCACAAAACTTCACCACTACAGAAATAAAGTAGCCTGTTAAAACTTACAAAGAATGATCACTTCTGATGATCTTACCCTGTTAGGAGTAACAATGAAATCGATTAGATCTACCTCTTGAGAGGATTTAGAAACACAAAGTATGTGTGCACTAAGTTAAGAGATTTAAAAAAGATGGTTAAGTCTACTTTGTTAAGAGATTTTTTGGGGTCTATTACAATTGTTAGAGAGTAACAGAAATTTTATCTGAAAATATACAATCTCAATATTGTTGATACAGATCCATTAATTACATACAAAATGTTAGTAATAACTAAGAGGGGGGGGTGAATCAGTGGCCTCAAAAAGTTATCCAATTTAAACTTTAATCCATCAATCAATACTTCTCAAATTATTAAGTCCCAACAAGATGCATGCCTTTAAAATATTTGAAACAAATAACTATCTGTCGGTTTACCTTGTCTGTCTTGTTTCTCTTTGATAACCAATAAGCAGTAAACTGTATTTACCGATACTCAGTAAATATGCAGAGTATACCAGTCAATCCATAAATGCATATGTAGAATGTAAAATACTAAAGTAATTAACCATACACACATAACATAAGGATTTTAACATGGAAACCCTGTTAAGGGAAAAACCACTGGGACCAGTACCCCAAATTTTCACTCTTCTGAAGTGAGCCCTGTTAGGAGCCAACCCTATTAAAGGTTACAAACACACTGTTAAGTGCAACCTTGTTAGAGGATTTTCAATACATAGGTTGTCACTAAGTATCCGGTATCTATGCTACCATCCTTGAATCAGTCTCATGACTGTCAATAGGCTTTATGCAAAATCTTACTACCATCCTTGAATCAGCCTCCTTAGACTGTCAATAGGATTTAGGTAAGACGGGTGCTACTATCATGAGTCAACATTCTGGTAATCTGTTAGGATATACCTCAATTACAAAAGACTGTTAAGTCATGCTCTGTTAAGAGACTTTAATGCTTCAATGGTTAAACTGAAAAAAAATGGCATGTTTCTAATGCAACTGAATTACAGATTTTCAGATCTATTTACTTACAATATCTTTCTGATCAATGTATCAATTCAATTCCTTTGTACTTAACTTTTTCTTCTTTGTGATGTTGTGATTCACTGTCCGTCGGTGTCTGCAGAATACTTTAGCTCTCCCTCAGCTTGATTGATTAGGATTGCATGAAGTTAATCCTTCATCAATTTCTCTTCAGCATCTTCTATCAGTTCACTCCCCTGTGTATCTGATTGCATATCGACCCTTTAGAATGAATTATGCTTGTCTCTCAAATATACATGATTTTCCTTAATTGTAGGTTCTTTGATTCTTGATTATTGGCGTGAAAATAATCCAGCCAAATTGATTTATGGCTTTAACTCCTGATTTATCTCGTAGTTATCTTCTCGCCAACTATACAAATCACATACTTAACTGTGGTTGAATAAAACAAATAAAACAACCAGTTAAGTTTATCCTTTAGCTCTGCCAGGTAAATATTTTGTCATTTTCTGATCTCTCTGTTCCGTCGGTCAATTCTACAGTTCATCACCGATGATAACTGCCAGTTTCGTCGGTGTCACTTCAGTTAGCTTCGGGATCTCCATCCGTCGGGCATCATTGGATCTTGTTCGTCAAGCAACACTATTTTTACCTCTTCAGGTATCATGTTATTCTACTTTGTCGGGCAACACTATCTTCTGCTCATCAGGCATCACTGTGACTTTAATCTCTATCTTTACCAATGGTGTGCACTCCGTCGGTGTAGTCTGTCACTTAGTGAATACTATACTTTTATGCATTGCTGGAAGCATAACCTTTGTTCCATTGGTTCTCTAAAGTCTTTGGCATGATCATAAAGATGATATCAAGTTGACATCAATGACAATACAAACCATTAACTGATTTAATGTCTTGCATCATCCTTCAACTTAATATAGTCAATCATTTAATTAGTTACATGTCATCAATTTCTCCCTTTGGCATTGATGGCAACATGCTATATGATCACACTATACTATTTCTAATACAATATGAAATACAATTGTTGAGATTCATCTAATTACCAAACAGTTTGCTTTGATAACCGATAAAATGTCTGACCGCCTGTAAGCTCTGTGTAACCTTAGATTTGATTCTTGCAGCTTTCCTTTTTCTTCTTCTGATGTGTTGTGACCTCTGTTGGTGTCAATTTTCTCTTTGAATGTTCTCCATCTTTGATGTCACTGTCTTTTATTTGCAACTTTTATACAAATACTCTCCCTTTGGATATGATCTCTCCATGTTTGGAGTAATCTGATAATGAATAGTTTCTGATGATAATATGGAAACATTCTCTCCCTTTGACAACAATGTCAAACAAATATCTGACATTCTGTCAACTAAATCCTTCTTTCCATAATATATTCCTTGAATTTCCCTTATTTATTGTCAATATAACTATCTTCTCTAGTGCTTGGTTCTGATATATATCTTTCTATATAAAGATGTAGTGTTGAATTTCAGCTTTTGCTTGCATCAATCATGATTGATATTCTGATAATATATGGTTGATGCAGCCTTTAGTCTTTTTAGTGACTGTTAGACATGGGTTTGACCCCTAGTCTCTTTCTCAAGTACTCAAATGTGTCCTTGGGCAGTGGCTTGGTGAATATATCAGCCAATTGTTCTTTTGATTGCACATATTCAAGTATCACCTCTTTCTCTTGGACTTGTTCTCTCAAATAATGATACTTGATGGCAATGTGTTTAGTCTTCGCATGCATGACTGGATTCTTGGAAATATTTATTGCACTAGTGTTATCACAATAAATAACTACTGGTTCTTTGA
>MU223621.1:2476160-2503817 GCA_018584345.1 Thuja plicata
GCGGCGGCGCACCGGCTGCGTGATTTGATATGCACTGTGTACATTTTTTAAACGCCAAAAACCATATAAAAAATGATTTTTTTTCTGAAGAAAATCTCGAAAACCGTGTCCGTACGGCCCTAGGAGGCCGAGAAAATTTTCCCAGAGCCCCGGTGCCCAAAATGGTCGAAATTTTATATGATTTCGACTCTCCCGGGCCTTCTGGACGCAATGGTGGAGTCCATTTCGGCTCAAACAGCTCCAAAAAACAAGACCCCCCCAGAACCAGAGAAAAAAGCTGGAAAAGCCTCTGAAAGCTTCTGTGCTTCAACGAAGACCGAACAGCTGATAGCAGGAAAGCTCTGATACCATGTTGGAATTGATGAACATCAATACAACCAAGATCACCTACATGCAAAGACTATTACGAGACAGAAGCAAAAGATAGAGAGGCAGAAGAATCTATGGAGGCCGATAGGCCAGAGACTGCAAATGCATGTTGACAGAAATTATGTTCTATATTCAACAATGAAATGATTTACAATCTCGATACTGAAAAGTAAAGCGGTGAATCCTTATAAAGGATACCGAAGCCCTAAAAGGGAAACTCTCAGAAATAGAAAGTTCCTAAGTCTAACTTAAGCACAAAAGAGTAATTACTAAATTACTCTAACATAAATTAAATAGAAGATATAATTTATGAAAGTAGATGCAAAGAAAGAGGAAAAAAAATTCACCTTGAAACTAGATGAGGAGATTTGAAATTTGGATTTGGATTTGATTGTCGTCGAAATGTCAGAATCTATTGTAACTCTGGATCTAAGAAACTGAGACTTGTAGCTGTCTGTTGTGCAAATTCCAGCCAAAATATGCAGGGACAAGTCAACAAGACAACTTGTTCCCGACTGCTCTGAATCTAATGAAAATTTTTGAGGACCTGTGACTATGTTTGTACCTTCCATATCTGAGCCTACAACTCTGTAACTTGTTCCTGCGCACAGAAAAGAAGGGGAAAAGGTTTTGGAAAGGGGTTTTCCTTGGTCAAACCCCTGTATAGGAATCAACCTTGAAATGAAATTAAAATTGCATAAAGAAAAATAATGTAAACAAGATAAATGTTAGATTCACCTTGCATGAAAAACTCTCATAAACAGATGTATAAATCGCTCAAATTCATGAAGATGTTTTTATGTGTGGATCTTGGAATGAATAGTAGAATCAAGGATGCCTTCACAAATACATGGATCTATGATTGTCACTCCTAGATCTTGAATTTTGATATGCTTGATAACCTCAATGTAGAAGGAAGAAGAGGAGAAGAATGGATGTATGGATCTTCTTTCTTGCTTGTGAATTCCTCTACTTGGCCATCATGGGAGAGAAACTTGCATCAATGAGAGAAGATTCCTTTACTTGGTTGAATCTTGAAGAAAAGGAGACTTGGATGTCCTAGAATGGGTGCTTGCCTTCAAATCTTGAATCCAAATCCTTAATTGCACAACTTGAATGATTGGTTTCTTGAATGCTTGCACTTGAATATGATATTGCTTGCATATGATAGATTGATTTCAAATGAGAAGAGAGGATTTCCTTTTATACTCATTTTAAGATTCAAATTTGATTAAGGTCGACCACGGCTTTGGGCCTTGGAATAAAACCCCACCATCGAGTTGCAAACCAAATCTGGGCTCAAGAACCCAAGGACAAGTCGACCAGTCGACTTGTCCTAGGAAAAATCACCTCAAAATTTGTTGAGAGCTCGGGGAGTGTGATACGATGCGGAGGGAGAAAATGCATATTGGTGGGATCAAGAAAAATGAACATTCGGACCTCCAAATCACAAAAATGGGGTCTAATAGGTCCTATAGCCTCCAATTATGGGTGCTAACATTTTAGGATGATACAGTTACAAGTATAGACCATGAACAGTGCACTAACAAAAAAGTTAGTAGCCCACATCAAGAGTGGGTAGATGGATCATCCATGGCGTTTGGAGGAGAATGAGAGGTTGAAGAACAATTTTTTCTAGAAGTTGTTGGACAACTATCTAGGCAATATTATCACTAAGATCCCTACGACGAGGGGGGGCAAGTGGTGAAACCCCATTAGAAATATTTTGAGCACAAGAGGCAAGGTGTTGAGAAGGTTTCACATTGTCAGCCAAAGATAGGAGCAGAGTTAGAGTAGCAGATGGAGAAGGGTCCACATGGGAAAAAGGGACAGCACCAATAGAAGGAGGGGGCATAGGGTTTGTAGCACGAGCGTTATCCAAATCTACAGTAGGAGCATCGTCCCAAGGGAAGTCATCATCAGTCTATGTTTTTTTGTCAGGGGAAGAATCAAAAGCCTAGACAATCAAATGTTCATCATTAGCAACCTTCCACCAAGTGACAACTCCTTTATTCCACAAGAAAGAATAATCTATTTCCAGTTGACCGGTAGAGAAGCATCGGAAACATCAAAATGGGAGGACCTCATAATCCACTAATTGAGTCCACAACCTATCCCCCACCATGAGAACCACATCTACAAGGAGAGGTGTGGAGGTATCAATGTCAACTAAATGTGTGCAAAGGTGGAAAGAACCATGGAAACTATGGTATCATCCGCCTTTAGAATACGACGAATAGATTTTTTGATGGCCTCAAAATAAGAGTTCTCCCATAAATGAAGGGGGGATTAGGGAGATGAACCCACATAGGATGTACGCTAAGAGGTTCAATCAGAGGGTTGAAAGAAACTTCCCAAGGCTTAGATGAAAGAGATTGACTCCCCCAATCCCACAACTTTCTCATCACTAGATCACATTCCTTAGAGGAAGAAGAAATAGCAATAAAAAATCCCTTAGCACAAGGGAAAATCTCAATGTTACCTTAAACCAAAGGCTCTCCAAGAGTTTGTGACCCAATAATGTAAGTCCAGTAGAGAAGGCTAGAAACCAACAAATCTGCAAACTAACCTGCAATGTTGGAAGTACTCCACATTTTCAACCATGTCAAGGTCACAAACCACCATAGGGGAGGTCTTGGCACAATCCAAAGGTTGGTATTTCATCTTTGGAAGAGGACTTGCAATAGATCTGGCAACACAAGAAAAGCTCTATCCACTAGCAGCAAAAAGAGGCTTTAAAGGGGGCCTCATTCATAGCCTTACCAATGGGCACATCCTCCAAACCACCCATTAGAACAGAGGAACCCAGCAAAGTGCACACCTAGTGCATCATCAAAAAATGCAAACCCTCCCCTAAAGAGAGTAGATGCAAAATTCTAGGGCAAAAGTTGTTGGCAGTAATCACACCACAAGAAGACCAAGACCTTGAGTCCCAGACTTTACAGCCATTACAGAGCCTTGGCGATAACCAGAGATGGTAGGATAGAAAGCGCCAAAACTGAGGAAGCCCATGGGGGCAGCGTTGAGACTCCATCCACTATTGCATAGGCCACAAAACTCAAAATTGTCGTTTGAGCATGAGTAGAAATAGTTGAATCCATGCATTGATGTTTGGGAGGTTGGTAAATTAAGGGATATCAAAAAGAGGAAGCACACCATAGAATCCTTGTGTTGTTTTTTACTTTAAAATAATTAAATAATAATATGTTCAAATATTAAAAATACTAGGTAGAAGATCCCTAGTTATAAATATGTTTCCAAACCAAAGCACTCCATAGGAAAATTTATGTTGTGAGGTTGGTAAATTAAGGAATAATAAAAAGAGGAAATACACCATAGAAGCCTTGTGCTCTTTTGTACTTTAAAAGATTAAAAAATAATATATTTGAATATAAAAAAGTATTAGATAGAAGATTCCCACTTACAAATATGTTTCCAAACCAAAGCATACCATTGGAAAATTTTAAATAAAGCATCGAATATGAGCTATTTTCATAGATGATTCTAGACATACCATTGAACTAAGGTAGAGATCTAAGATGTTCCATGCAAAGGATATGATATTGTTAATATCACTAGGAGAATGGAAGAGATGTTTTAGGTGGTGAAATAATTAAAATATAAATGGATTATTTTGAAGAAGATTGTAATAGAAACGTTAACCCTGGAAATGATGAAAGTGATGAAGAATAAGAAGTTAACATTGATGAGAAATTGGAAGTGAAGAGGAAAAAAAGGAAGAAATAATGTTGAAATATATATCAAGCATTGGTAATATAACTAGAGTATACGTTCCCAATTACCCTGATAGTCAAAATTGTAAAAATTTGATAGATTGGGTAATTTATTTAGAACACGTTGAGTATGAAATATAGAGTGAGATTTTATAAGACTAAGTTGAAGGGTCATGTTTATATTTGGTGGAAAGAAATCCAACTCCAAATAAATGGGAGAAGCAAACTATGAATTGGGAGAAGGGATAGAATAGTGAAGAAAATGGAATCTAAGTCCATTCCTACCAATTACCAACTAGAGTCGCTAAAATAATTGTCCAACTCAAAATAAAGAGATGTGATCATGGAGGACTATGTTGAGGATTACTACAATGTAAAAATTTATTGGGTCATCATAATGAGGGATCAAAGAATGTGGAAAGAAACATGAATATCTTGCAATGATCAATTTAAGAATATGTTTTTAGTATGTTAAACATCTAATAATAAAGGAAGTATATTGAATGGCCTTAACCACAAAAATAAACTAACTCAAATATTTGTAGACAAGAAGAATTGACAAAGAGGTAGATTGTCATGACCCTTCACCTTATAGGTCCGCATAAACATTACATTATCATTGCATTGCCATATCTGCATTGCATTGAACTACCATACACTTCCATAATATGTGATCCATATATCATGGCCTTATCGCATTTACACTCAGCGATCCATATATCATTGCATTATTATATCATGTGTATATACCTTTGCATTATTATCAGTCGATCCATTGATATCATACATTTGCATACTTAGCCGATTTACATAAACGGGTTGGCATTTACAATACTTAACAAAATATGATTAGTGGTGGTTCACCGCAATAATCATATTGATTACTGTGATGAAGAGTGATGACTCCTCATTTGTTATTAAGATGATGAGAGGCAATCATTCCATCGTGTATCTTCACTTGGTCGATGATGGATACATATATGAATATTATATCGTTGCAAGAAATGATTATTGAATATTGTATTAAATATATAACAGTCCCATTGTGGATCGCTCTGCTAAGAGAAACCGATTGCTAACCACAATCAAAGGTGCAAGTATTTATATTTATATCAGAGACGACATCATCCAGAAGCATAATTGATTCAAGATATATCAGAGACGGCTTGATTGACAGTGCATAGAGATAAAGATTGATCAGACACAGCCAGTACAATATCTGTCATTTATTATAATCGATATCGTTGCCATTAAAGATATCATCGTCATTATATCAACTTGTATTTGCAATATGGATCAATAGCACATATCATAGACAACCATTCAGGTTATTCAACATATTTCTCATTGTCATATCATACATAGCTATTGTGATTATTGTTATGCAACCTTCTCATTGAAGTGTATGCATTTGGAATTAATACATAGTTCCATTATATTCAGTGTATGCATTTGGAATTACTGTCTTTCCATTATAATTCAGTATATGCATTTTGAATTACCATTCATTTATGTTGTACTTGGCAACTGTAATTGGAATCAGATATTAAAATAAAGTATTTTATTAAGTTATAATCATAGAATTGTGGAAATCTTCGTAGTGTCCCAAATCATATAAAAAGGGACATTACATAGATAATGGAGATCCTAGAGTATATGTCACACTATATTGATAGGAGACTATACACATAATACTTTAAGAGTAATTGGTCATATCACAATGAAGGGGATGTTATAATTCTCACCACAATAATAGAGATGGCATAAATTGATATCATAATAATAGAAATGATGTATTTTATAGAGGTAGACGAAAATATAATGTTATGTGATACCCTTTATAGGAACATTTTAAATATGTGAGAAGAGGTACAACAATCATTTGAGTGCAACTAAGGTAAAAGAAGCCCTAGTAAGAAACTGATATTTATACACAATTATGATGTAATTGATAAATTATATAGCTTTGAAGATTATCCATAAAAAGGTTAGTCACTTCCACAAGGAAACCTCTATGAAAATACGACTATGAGGATGAGCCAATATAGAGGAAAAGCTTTTTCTAAAAATATGTAAATATTAAGGTAAGTGTTGTAAAGTTTTCATCGAAAGTGGTAAAACAAAAAAATCAGTACTATTAGAGATAGTTACCAAGAAAAATTGAAATTCTATAACATCACAAATCCTATAGGATTTATTTGTTGCAAATAAACACAAGGTGTTAGTGAAGAAATAATGATGGGTAAATTTAAGATAGGTAGATACCATGATGAATTTATATATGGCAAAATATTAATGGACGCATACTATTTTATAATGGGGGGCCATTGAAATTTTATAAAAGTGTTATACATGATGGAAGGTAAAATACTTATAGTCTAGTAATGAATAGTGAGAGACACAAGTTGATTATGCCAAAAGAAGAGGAGGATGTTTTTGTAAGAATTGTTAGGAATAACAGTCCACAAGATAATTGAGAGGGGGGTGAATCAGTTATGATATAGATTATTAAACTTTATAAACCAAATCTGCAAATGTAAATGATAACACGATAAATGCCAATACCATAACACAATATTTGTTGTCGAGGAAACCCTGTTAAAGGTAAAACCCCATTGGGAATTAAGACCCACAAATAATGTACTGAGTGTATAGTATCCCTGTTAAACGATTTAGCCCTGTTAGGAGCTTGTTACAACATTATAGTAGATAGTCCATGTTAGGAGGCAGACCCTGTTAGGAGTCAAAAGATATAGTAGGCTAACTGCCAAGGCACACTGCCCAAAGAAGGTTAAAGCCACCCTCAAGGATTCACAATCCGAACAAGTGTATAAAGAAAATACACAATCCAGTGAACTGTCTGATAGCAACTGTCTTTGCTTGGTCAATTCCAATGAAGTACTCTTCTCATAAGCTCTGCTCTACATCCAGCAGCCAAACAAGCCTCGCAGATTTCACTTCTTCTTTTCAATCTTTGTCACATCTTTTCAAAATAAAAGATCACTCATATATACCCTCTTACAATAATTCATTAGGCTGGCCAGTTAAGCTTTCCTAATACACAAATAATCAATTAGGTCGGCCAATTAAGGCTTTCCAATATACAAATAATTATTTAAACCCTTGCTAAGATACACACGGTACCTATAACAAGTAAACATCATTTACAATCCATCAATTATGCTTCCAGATCTGCAATCCACGCCCCCAATTCATTTTACACGCTACATGTCTGAAGTCGACCATCAATTAGGTCTTCTTCAGAATACACGCCACAGTTGACGTCACCAGTAACCAAACAACAATCGAACTCAACCCATTATGCCAACATATGTCGATTGTCCACCAATAAGCTTGCATCATCTGAAATATCTTCGCCAGAGAGATATACCCGAAACACAAAGACCTGATCTGTCCAGAATCACAGTTACAGTCCAGAATCCAGTCTTCACCAAACCAACTGTAACATCCACAATATGCAACATAAAGCCAAGCGACCTTAGGAATAAGGTCAACACACATCCTTCTGCATAAGTCCAACTTTGATCACTCTAAATCATCTGTACAGTGTTTGTACACTTCTTCTAGTCAAGTAACCAATCTCTCCTCTCCATAGAAATATATGTTGAAATCAGTGACAAAACATGAATATCAACAGCATGATCAGTAACCAAAAATGATATCATCCAAAAATCTCCCCCTTTGGCGTTGATGGAAACATATGGGAAAATCTATATACATCAACCCAAAAGTACTCCCTCTCAATACAATCTTCTCAATATCCTCAACACAAATCTCTCAAAAAAGTAGGGGTTTTCACATAGATTCCTTCCCCCTTTGGCAGCAATGGAAGAGGGTGCCATAATTCATCTGTAGTCTTCTATAAGGTGTAGATTTTTCAAATCTTCATGTCCATCAATGAGGTGCAAGATCACCCAAATGTACTCTATGGTATTCTCCTGCGATCACTCCCCCTAAGGAGTAGATCCATACATCAAGTCCAGAGAATGATATAGCAGATCCAATGGACTGATGCACATCTACATCATTTAATTACCACTGGGAGGGGCCACCACCCCAAGCAAGCCTCTGATATATTCAAATGCATCTTTTGGAAAAGGTTTAGTAAATATATCTGCTATTTGTTCCTCTGTGTTGATATACTCCAGTTTAATCTCTTTATCTGCTACCTTCCCCCTCAAGAAATGATATTTAATAGAAATATGTTTAGTCTTTGAATGCATTACAGGATTCTTCGGCATATTCACTGTTGGAAATATATGATGTGCCCAGTGACTGAGAGGGGGGGTGAATTAGGAACCAATAAAACTTAATCCTTTTAATCCACAATTAGATTAACTTATTTGTTTGCATGCATAGAACATGAAATTAAAGAATCATACACAACACAACACAATATTTGGTTACCCAAAAACCTTCCAAAAGAAAGTAAAATTGGGGTGGGGATGATACCCACACGATTTAGTACTGCAGTATAAATTTAGCATGTTAGAGCTTACAATGACCACTTCTGATAGTCTGCCCTGTTAGGAGCATAGAAAGGATTGTTAGGTCCACCTTGTTAAAGGATTTTGTACAATACAATGAGTAATGCAACTCTATTAAGATATTTAGAGAAAGGACTGTTAGGTCCACCTTGTTAAAGGATTTTGTACAATACAATGAGTAATGCAACTCTATTAAGATATTTAGAGAAAGGACTGTTAGGTCCACCTTGTTAAAGGATTTTGTTGATCCACCTGTGAGAATAAACTAGTTGATGATCTGCTATGTGCAACTATGATTTCTAGATAAGATCCTTCTAAATATAACTGATCACATGAATGTGATAGATGAGACTCTGATGTCCTGAATACTTCTGCTCTTTTATCAAACTGTCATTCGCATGTCTTTGCACTTATACATATGCATACATTTCATACATATACACCATACATACTACACTTTGGATAAAAAAACTATCTTACATATATATCTTTATCCATACAAATAACTTTGTAAGTTGTCTTGCAATAAACAAAATGATATTTAACAATATATGCAAGGTCGGCTTCAAACTATCACTTGGGTCCAGAAGTCTACTCGGGTGATAAAATGTCACTAGGGCAATACTGTAAATCACTCGGGTCATACTGATCACTCAGGCGATACTGGTCACTCGGGCAATGCTGATGACTCGGGCAACACTGATCACTCAGGACTTTGCATAATGCTTGTTGGCTCGGTCGACACTAGATGACTAAGTGTTTTGACACTAATTGAAAATATGTCTTGCCATTAAGGTCTACAATCTCCCCCTTTGGAATTAGTGACAAAAATACTTATCATTGAATTTTGTATCTGATATGTCAAAACTCCCCCTTTCTGTCTGCTTGGGTTTTTGACACTGCTTCTGTTGCTCGGGTCCAACTGACTCTGTTTTTGTATTTTTTAAAAAATTGTTTTTGTAAAGTATATTTTCTACATTGTTCCACTATGCATGTGTTTCATCAATGATATTTCTCCTTAATTACAATATAATGATATTTCCCCCTTGTTTTTGACAAAAATGCCAAAAGTGATATTTACAAGGTTATTCCAAAGTAGGATAGGAAATCACTATGTACCTTCAAAATCTAAGACAAAGTGTTGTCCCAATTTTCCTGTAGCACCTTCAAGATGTGCAATTCAATTTGTAGCTCTACAGACAACTCTATCATTAGCTCGGCAACTTAGAAATTGTTGTCATGAATGAGTGTATTTGCATGTGTTATGTGTTTCTGCATTCCATCCATGTGTGGTAGGAGTTGGCTTTATATAGCTGTAAGTGATTCTCTAGTTCTAGCTTATTCTCTCAACAATTCAGCTTGTAGATCGGTAAGATACTTGATCTTCATGAAATGATTTGAACTAGTGCTCGACTCAAGTGCTAACTGCCTTGCACTTTCCTTCATGTCTGCATCAATCTTCACTATCTTGTTCTTGATCTCCATAGTAAAGTTAGAGGTGTCACTTAAGTTTACAAACAGTGCTAGCACATTGGTCATGGTGGTTTCTAGAGTGCTGATGATATTTGTAAGCTGCACCTGGTCAATTGCAATGTTTTCTAGAACCTTTTTCTCAAATTTCTTTTATGCTTTCTCAAGTAACTTCTCTTGACCATTCATATTTGTGTTGAACTTGTGGACAATGTCAACAAGTTGATCCATTATTGAGTCACTTTCATTGACTTCAATCTGCAATGCATCAACAAATATGCCTTTGACATCTTCAAGTACTTTATTCCTTTGCCTTTCCTTTTGGAGCTTCTGCTGTGTAGCTCTTTTCTTCCACAATTCTCCCAAAATATCCATTTGCTCTACAGATAAGCTGGATTGATCCCAATTTGGAATCACAATTTCTTTATCAAGATCTATCTCATCAGTAATTACTACTTTTTATTTTCCTTTTGTCTTAGGACTCGGTGAAGGAACAATTTCCTTACCTTTACCTTCCTCATCCTTTTCCTCGGTATTCATTCCAATTAGGTCATTGACCTTTACACTACCAATTGTTGAATCAATGTTTACCAATGAGTCAATATTGGCAATAGAAATATCTACCTTGTCTTTCTGCGACTCAGGTATGCTTGGCTCAATAGTAAGTGGAGCCTGTTGCTCGGTTACTACTTGTTCAGATGTCGATTTTGCAACCTTGTCCTTGCTAGAAGATACTATATTTTGGATAGGGGATTGGGGTAGTGATGTCATTACCTCTAATGCAATCTTCTCAGCATTGGACTCTTCAATAGTCTGTACCTCGGGTAATGTATCATCATTTTCCTGTTCTAGAGGGTCTGTACTCGGTACTTCTTCCTTAACATTTTATTCTTTTATCTCAAATATTGATTTCCACACTAATGTGGCACGTTGAACTACATCTTCTATATTTTTGTTCAATATTTGGAATGCCCTAAATCTGGGGGTGTGATTATTTTGATATTTACTCAAGGCCTCTTTTACTTCTTTTCCCTTCATTGCAGGCATGACTTGCTTCAATGTATGTTCCCTTATGTCCATTTCACTTTGGATTGCATTGTTCCAGGGAATAGAGACTGCCTTGAATAGGTCTTCAGAGATATAACTCTTCATCTCAGAGGGGTCATATTTCCATTTTCCCATCTTCTCCACCACTGCTTCTTCAATCTTCTTCTTTTCTTCCTTAGTTCTAGAAGCATAATTCAGTGACTTCAAAGAACTCATAGCTCTTCCTTCTTTCAGTTATTCAATCTTCTGATCAAGTGTGGGTGTTGGTTTCATGAAAACCACAGTATCAACTTCTTCATCATCATCCTCATCTTTACCCAGTACAAGTCTTCTCCTTGATCTTCTCATGGTGATAAAAAGGGTAGTGCCTTTCGTATTTTTTTGTTTGAGTGTTTCCTTCCTCTTCTTCTGAGGAGGTTCAATATCAGTCTCTTCCTTTTCTTCTTCAGATTTAACATCCTCTGTTTGAACTGTATCCTCTTTACTCTCAGAGATGGCAAGAGAGTCGAAGCTCTTGCCATACTTCTTCTTGAATGTATCAAGCCTCTTCTTTCCTCTTTTCAATATCTTGGGAATCTCAATCTCCAAAGATATCCTTCTCTTTGCTTCCTCATATGTTCCAAAGTAGGGTGCCTTTGGATTGGCAGGTTCATTTACAAGAGCCTCTATGATATCTCTTGTGTCATCTATGTTGACTTCATATGACATGGGTTTTACCCATGCAACCCTAGGCTTTACTGCTTGTATATAAACCTTATCACAATCAACTAGGAAACAGATTTCATCTTTGTAATCTTCAACTAGTTGTTTGGGAATTTTGTACCTACTCTGCATCTTTTGTTTGAAATTCTCAAAGTATCCATCCATAATGTTATCAAAGTTATCTCCTAACTCAGCTATGAATTCATTAATCTGATGGATTATTGGTCTATCCTTCTTCCATTCCACTGTACCCTTGGAGGGAAAGAACTTCTCAACATAAAAGAGTATGCAGATTAGTAGAGAACCAAACTTACATGAATTGGATTTGGATACTCGGATGCTTTCCATATTCTTTCTCAACTGGATGAGCTGCAATTCTGCTAGGTCGAATACCAGATTCTTCTTCACCACTTTGTATGCTAGGTCAACAGCTTCACACGGAACACTGTTAGGTCTGCTCAAACTGTATATCTTGTGGGCTATAACATGAATGCCAAATTTCAATTCCATATCAATTACTCCGTTAAGTCTCATGCCTTTGCCATCCCACTCGACAAGAGTTAACTCAACTAGGTCATCCTGGGTTAGGGTTTTGGTGGCTTTCGACTTTTCTAGCATAGGGAACCCAGTGACACGATGAGTTATCTGCTTCGTGATCTTCACTGGATCTTCCAAGAACATATCTCATCTATTTTGTCTGGAAATCCCTCAGCATGTGTATGATGTGTGTCAAACCCTTGGTTTTGAGGTGCTTATGCTCGGGCTTCAAACTCCCATTTATACATAATTCATCATATGCTTTTTTCATCTCAATGGTTCCAAGCTCCTATATGTTGCAGTGATAGAAGCTTCGGATGTTGTTAACCAGTAACACTTTCGGAGGAATTAGGGAATGAGCTCCCATCGGGTCTATCTCCTCTGCAATTGCTAGATGAAGCTTAAACACTGGAGGATCACAAACTGCATTTCTTACTAACATCTCAGAACCTTTCTTGACCTTGTTGTTGGAAGTGGATGTCATATTTGTTCGAACGAAATGATCAAACTTCGCTTTCAATCACAAATTCGCACTGAATCGCTAAGGGCTCTAAATTGATTTGTAAACTGAAAACTTTGTAAGCAATATTCTTTACAATCCTTCATTTATAAGAGATTTCCAACCGTTAGAGTATTTCATTAAATTTTTTGTACATAGTAGTTGGCATGACTCAGGTGTTTCTCCAAGATTCACTCGGAAGCTCGGGTGAAACCAACTTTCAAATTATCAATACTGCCCAACTCAGCTCAGTTAAGCTAGAGTAGCTCGGGTGTTACTAACATTCTAACTCGGGTAGAGCTATAATATGTCCTCATGAATCAATATGCGGGTTTGGACTTGCTAGCTTATCTGGAACTGATGTAAGATGGCTTGTATTACATAGTTCCAGTCATCTCCTTACATTCCTATTCTATAATGGTAGAAATTTCTCATGTCATAAGATTTCATATAACAAATATATGGATTTCAAAATATATCTCTTCCAAAATGAAGTGTTAATCTTCACAACCAAACACAACTTTATCTCACAAATAGACTTGCAAGCAATTTTATTCACAACACCAAAATTTCTCATTTCATAAGATTTCATAGAATAAATATATAGATTTCAAAATATCTCTCTTTACAATCTCCAAAATGTTTATATAAAAAATCAGATAAAAATCTCTAACTATTAATTGAAAAAATGTCTTCATTATTCTCTAGCATAGGGCATTAAAATTTGGAGGGAAAAATTGGTGATGCACTAAAGAAATAAAATTTCGTGCCAAATAAAGCAGGGAAATAAATTTATGAAGACCCTTCTTTGCTTATTTTCATTTCCTAAACAATAGTTGCTCCACAAAACTAGGAAAAGATTATATATTGTCCTTTTTCCATAATTTTAATTTTACATAGAACACTGTAACTGCTTAAATTTAAACATAAAATAGACTAAGCCGCCTCGTGGGAACATGAGGCTATCTATGTCCCTATGTGGATGCTTATAGACAATTTATGTTTACATTTAAACAGTTGGAGTATTCTCATGTAAAGCTTTAATTAGGAAGAACGGATAAATAGAATCTTTTCCTATTTGAGTGGATCAACAGTTGCTTAAAATTTTGAAAATAACTTTTGAAATCATCATTTAAAAGTAGTGCTAAAAATAAACAATAAATTTTGCTATCCATAAGACCACCGGCTCCCCAAATTACTGCCAAGAATATTGAACAATAACTGTTAGTCAAAATAACCTTAAAAACCACATAGAAACCTGCCCTTAAACTCCTCTTTATTATGTTATTTACTTCATCTTAGCATACCACCACCCAACTGCAATAATGATCCGTCATATTCACTTTTTTACCTACATTTTCCATGTTTTTTTGTTCCCTCACGCCTCCTCTTCTACACAACATTCTCCATGGCATTTTACTTGTTGTTTTTTATCTTGTATTCGTCTCACAGCGATTCTCCTTTCTCTTTCTTATCAAGCTTCTCACAAATTAAAAGAGCATCTTTTCTTTCTTTTAATTTTCGATGCCCTCTCCAAATTAGGAGGCCATTTCCATATTAAATGGGAGTTGTTATTTTTTTAAACAATAGTTCATGTTTGAAATATTTGCCATGTCGGAAATTTTCGCATTATGATCTCAAAAATTCTATTTTTAATGCTTCCTTGTCTCTGATTTACAACGACAGTCTTTAAATAGTTACAACTAAAATTATAATGAATAGCTTCACAACAACTAAAGATTTGTTTACAAATTTGGTATGCAATTTTGGCTAGCAGGGAAAAATGGACTTTCACCATAGTTTTTAAGAGGCATATCTTCACCTGAAAATTGATCATATCATGTAAAATGTCTCTTGAACTCCCTTGAAAAACCATTTGATCTCAACTTTTGTAAGGCTCCGTAATTACAAAAATTTGTAAACAAAAATGAAAAAAATTTATATCTCTTAATTGATAAGGATTTCAGCCATGAAAATTTGTCACATTAGACCAAATTTGTCCATAAACATCCATGTAAAAGGAAAATCAAGATGAAATAAACAAGGTCATCTCTTGATTCCAAGTCATGGTGCCTATTGCATACTTGTGCCTATTCTGTGTAAAGAATCAAACAAAAATCCTATGGCTTAAACAAGTTCACTATCTTATAACCTTGTCATTAAAAATATACCATAAATATCATTTATGGTATAAATTTATGATTCAATCAATAAATGGGATTCAATGTCTTCGCTTGTAAACTTCATCTGTGATCTCAGCGATGTCAATATCACAAGGAGAGCCCACGGCATCGGCAGGTGAGCAGGAGAGCCCACGGGCAGGCAGAGGACTTTTCTCTTAGTAATGAGGGCACAAGAGGTAGTAACGAGGACACATAGACAAAGACATTGGGAACAATAAAGATTTGGTAGTTTACCAGAGTGCAGAAACAAGTCGGCTCCACCAAGGAACAGAGTTTAAAACAAGGAACCAAACGAATCTCAGAACTCAATAAGGGAACAAGTTGGTCCTACCTCATTCTTTTGTGTCTCTTTCAATCTTCCAAAGTATTTTTTAATTCCTTAAACTGGCACATACAAATTTCAAACACAAACCGGTAACTACAAACTGAGGGTTCCATTTACACAAATCAACACCTAAACTGAGGCTACTCTGAGTGACACGCTGGAAGGTGGAAACAGTCCGGTTTGAGGGTTCTAGTTTCTTTTTGGGTTCTGGTCCCACTAGGAAACATGCAGAACATTCTGAAGCCGGGAATATGTTATTCTATAACCAGCACCCAAGGGATCAATAATGAATGTCGTCTGGGCCAAAACTCTTACCTGGGCAACATAGGACTGACAACGAGAACATTCGGTAACCTTCAGCAGGCAGAAACACATTGGTTCAGTTCAGAATGGCAATCATTGCAAGAAGCTCAGCAAGAGAATGCACACAATATAAACACTAAGTTCATTTTTGTAAATGAAAAACAATATTTGGGGATCATAAAACGGAGGCAAGCTCGGAAGAAAAAACAACTGCAGAAGAAAATTCTTATCATGATTCTCTCGAGGGCAACTAAAACCTTGTCCTTAGGACCTTAGGTGCCTCGGCTAATCAGACAACAGACACAAAGGAGGCAGCAAACGACCATACATTGCAAGAGGAGATCAAAGTTGATGGGGTTGTTAAAGCTCTGACCAAAACGGCAAGTGAGGGGGGACTCTTACAAGAGTCGTACATCCCCTCTTCCTCCTTGCTACTTTGGTCATCAACATTGTACGTAAAGGACCTTATGGACATGAAACGGAGGATTGAAGCCCTAAAGGCTAAGGGGCAACTATAGAGTGAAAAGCTACACAAAGTTACAGTAGCAAGCTGGGAACTTGAAAGAGAGAATAAATGGTTGAAAAACCAGGTTGTAAGTCTACAATATGACATTGAGAGAGGTTAGCAAGAATTAATCAGCATCAAACAAGATATAGCATGCAAGAAAATTTTGGAGAAGGATTATCCTGAACCAACAACAACAAAATCAGCATTTTCAATGCAAATAGAGGAGGTGCATGCAGCTCTAGCAGATATGATTGTAAAAGAAAATGAACTAAAAGAACAAATTAAGGAGGTTAAATCGTGGGCTCAAGTGGCAAACGAAACATCATCTAGGCAAACAGTAATAATTGAAAAACAAATTCAAGAGGAAAAAGACAAAAATTAGAAAGCAGTAAACATCATTATTAAAGGTTTGAAAGACTATGGGGATTGTGAAAAAAACAGATATTTTGGCACGAGACTCCCTCAAGGACAAGCTCAATTGGGCAGGGTCTATAAGGCAAGCAAAAAGGATTGGCAGAAGTGTGGGAATAGGGAAAGACATGCTTATAAGGATTATCCTAGGCAGCATAAAGGACAAGAATGTGATTATGAAGAACAGGGGGTTCACTTAGAGGCACTCAAATATATTTCAATGATGATTTAACAATTTTTCAGCAAGAGGAGAGGAGGAAAGAATGGGAGAAAGTAAAATCAGCAAGAGCTGCACACAAATGGGCATGGCTGAAAAATGGTAAAGCTAAGATCGAGGATAGACCAGCGACACAAAAATAGGAACTTGGGTCCCCATGAGTGTATCTAAACATGGTGAGTTGGAATTGTAGGGATTATCCATGGAGAAGAGGACCAGGGTTGGGGCCCATAGCCGAGGGACAAGACATTATTTGTCTCGTAAAAACACATGAACATGAAGGATGTAGAATTCCAGAATTTGAAGGATACAACAAGATTTATGTTTGGAATGAAGAGACGGAAATAGGTAAAGGTCATGGTGGGATCACAATTTTAATAAGAGAAACGGGACAAAAATGTAAAGGTGGAGAAAGAAGACTCAAACAAACAATTTATATGGCTGAAAATTGAAGACAGCAAGGAGATCACATGGCTGGCTGCATGTTACTTCGCGCCTAAAAGCTCAAAATTTTACAAGAAGAGAAACTTAGATAACAAAGATCATTTTGGAGCATAAAAGAGAGACATCTTAGCTTTTAGTTCTACAGGAAACACGATCTTAATAAGAGATTTCAATGCTAGGACAGCAGGTAACCAAGCTATTCAGCTAGGCAGGGATCCAGTAGAGGACAGTAATCCTTTGTGGCTAAAGGAATGTGAGGATATTTCTAGTCAAAGAATTTCCCAGGATGCGAGGGGATGTGTGTCACACTGTGGTGCAGAGTTGTTGGGTATGTGTAGCCTTCACAGGTTGGTTATTTGCAAATGGCATGAAGTATTAGCCAAGATCTAGTAGAATCACTTGTAAAACTTACAACGGGCAAAGTGTGGTAGACTGTGTGATATACTCACTTGGCCACTCACAAATTTGTGGATTTCAGGATAGAAAGTTGCCCTATAGAATTAAACTCGGACCACATGCCTCTATTTATTAAATAAGATATTAGAGCAAGAAGTTCTGAAGATGGGCAGACCCTTCACGGTAGCACAAAAGAGCATAAACTTGGTAAAATCCTCATAATTTGTGAGAACAAGGAGATATTTTACCAGGTCCTTAAACAGGAGATGCAAATAAGTGGGTACAACAGTAATTCCAGGGACAACAAGGAAGAGAATGAGCAGTTAAACAGCAGCAGGGTAGTCCCCTTAGTTCAGAATGCCTTAAAGGGATGTAAGAGATCAAAACCGAGGAGGAGCAACTCAAACACCTTTCCGACTAATCCATTGTAAGAAGAAGAATGCAAGGCGGCAAAGAGAGCTCTTAAAGTGAGAAACGAAAGCAAAGAAAACATAAAGGCCTACAAGCAATTGATAAAATTAAAAAAGGATAGTTATGTGATCACTCGAAGGAAAGAGCTAATCTTGTTAGGGAAACACAATCCTAAGGGGTTTTGGAGAGAGTTGCGGCAGGCTAGAAAACAAGTGAAAAACATCATTACAAACACTCAATGGTTAGATTATGCAAAGTTATTATATGAGAGACCAAATGAAGAGGCTCCACCTGCTATACCTAACAATAACACAGAGTTATTTTCTATTGAGGATATTAAAGTAGGTATAAAGAGGCTCCCAAGTGGAAAAGCCCAGGATATTGATGGGCTGCAAGCAGAATTTTTAAAGTGGGGGGGTAGATCTCTTGGCACCACACATCAAGAATATTTTCAACAAGCTCACACAGAGTTGCTTCCCTATTGATTGGATTACTAGTGTGGTTATCCCCCTACACAAGGGTGGGGACATCAACAATCCCTCCAATTACCGTACTTTAATGGTGAACCCTCTGTTGGGCAAACTCTTTGGGAGTATGTTAGAGCGTAGAATTGGCGATTGGGCAGAAAAAGAGAAGAAAAGAGCAAAAGGTCAGGTTGGGTTCAGACCAAAACATTCCACTATTGATCATTGCATCACACTAAAACACCTCATTGAAAGTGTGTGGGAAAAGCAAGGGGAAGAGGCTTTTTGTTTTTTTGTGGATTTTAAGAAGGCTTTTGATATTATTCCTAGGGATAAACTATGGCACAGAATGGAAGAACTGGAAGTTCCAGAAGAGTACATGGCTGATGTTCATAAATTGTATGAACGGATTCAAGCAAAAATCAGAACTAAAGAGGGCATGTCAGAATGTTTTGAGAGTGACATTGGGGTCAAACAAGGGTGCCCTTTGTCGCCTACTCTCTTTGGCCTATACATCGATAAATTGGAAGCGTGGCTAAACAAAGCCAATGGAGGAGGTGTGCAATTGTCATGTTATGTGATAAAATTACTCCTTTATGCTAATGACCTTATACTAATTGTAAAGGGTGCGCAAAATTTGAGAGAGCATTTGAAAAATCTTGAATCCTTTTGTTCAGAGGTTGGGATGGAAGTCAATATTACTAAAACTAAAGTCGTGATCTTCTCTTTGAAAAAGAAAAAACAACTTTCATACTCAAGGGCAGCCCGTTAGCAATGGTGGAAGAGTACAAGTATCTCGGAATTGACTTTCATTCTAGACTAAGTTGGGAGACATGCAGGTCAAAACAGATTCAAGGGGGATGGAAGGCCTCCTACCTTCTTCAAAATAGATGCAGGAAAGCGGAACTTTGGGACTGGAAATCTAGGAAGACCCTCTTTGGTCTTTTAGTGGTTCTAGTTATTCTTTATGGATGCGAGGTTTGGGGGAGCAGCGTATCAAATCATAAATGGAGACAAATAGAAAGAATTCAGAAGCATCTCATTACTACTAACCTCAAGGTCAAGGCAACGGTTCCTTACGAGATCCTTTTAGCGGAGGCGAGTATGTTCCCAATTGAGGCCTCAGCAATTATCCAACTGTTAGGTTATCTGAAAAAAGTGGGAAGTATGGATAAGCATCGGTGGCCTAAATTGGTGGTTGAAGAGGAGTTAGCACGTAGGAAAAGAACATGGAAGGAACAAAACAACAAATGGTTGAACAAATGGAACATTACCCTCCAAGAGTGTCCAAACACCAATCTGGAAATAAAGAAATGGGTATTAGAAGAATTCAGAACTGTCATGTGGACGAATCTGATAGGAAGAAAAAGGCCTACTATGTTAAGGAATTTAATCACACATGGGATCATGGGGATAAAGCCTATTTAGGATCCACAATTAAAGAAAAGGCCAAAATTCTAATTGCTCAGTTAAAGACTAGCTCCCACCATTTACGATGTGAAACGAGTAGATGGATGGTCCCTAAAGAGAGGTGGGAAGAGAGAATTTGTGCTTTCTGCAACAAAAGAGTGGTAGAACAGAATGACATTTTAATAAGGAATGTGAGGCTTATGAGAATATTCGCAGCGAGTACAGGGATTGTCTACAGATGAGTAGCATGAAAGAACTTTTCGAAGAGGCAAGATTACACAAGACAACAAGCTTCTTAATCCGGATCCACAACAAAACGAACAACTTGGAGAAATCGCAGCAGGATGCCTATCTTGCTCTTTGGTCCCTTAGACCAGTGGTCTCGTGGACGTCATTAAAAATATTCCATTTCATTTCATTTCACAAAGAGAAGTGCCAATGAGTGGAATATTGAGTGTAAAATCCAACACGTTGCTTGTGCGGGGTTTTGAAAGCATCATGGTCATGTGTAATGGATTAAGATTAGTGCATATTTAATTGAGAATTAGACTATGAAATATTGCAAAAGAACATCAAATCCTTAGCAGAAAGGCATGGAGTTGTTAATCTATGAACTCAACTACAAAATATTCTCATGAAACCTCTAGCAATCTAATGTGAATGAGGAGCAGAAAGAAACTCTTTCATAGACAACAATGGAGAGCAATTAGTGTGGATTTGCAAGGTTTGAGAGCACCAAAGACCGCTTGGTACTTAAAATTTGCATGCTTTTCAACTTTGCAAAGGAAGCGTGAAGACGAGAATACGAGGCTTGGTTCTTATCCAATTTTGTTTTGGGGGCTAATTTTGATTGCTTTAAAATTTGTGAACCTGCGTCTATCCAACGAAGATGGTGAACCTGCGTCTATCCAATGTGTGAGCACTTTCATCCACAATAATTATTAATTTGTTAGATCCAACACACCGCTTTAAAATTTTAATAATAACTATTTTGATAATTATTAATTTGTTAAATGCAATACCCAACGCTTCTAAATTTTAATTAACAATTATTTTGATAAAAATTGCATCCACCCTGCTTGATAGACTTTAGTTACAAAACCATCGGTATCCTAAGGGAAGGTTTTGAATTTCCAGAGTTCACATTTTCAACACCTTCATGGAGCAAAAAATGTCTCTTTCCTTCCTGAGTCTTTCCAGCGTCCTCGAACTTGATGTACTTGCAATTAAGGTTGGTTGCATTTCGTTTGAGTCAGAAAAAATTGCTGACACAATGGAGATGAAGAAATACTAACCCTTATGGAGTTTTCTCCTTTACTGGTTCTCTCGAGGTCAAATATTGTTCTGTTCTCTGTTGTTTGTGTCTTCTTCCTCTGGTTGAAGCTGTGCTCTTTAGCGCTAGTGTGCACTTGACATTATAAATCTGAAGACAAGTACTATGTTTCCATATTTGCATTGGGAACGGCAACTTTTTCAACTAGACTGTACTGTAAATAAACAAGATTTGTGTTGATGAGTTATTAGGTCCTCATACCAAGTGCAAATATACTAGTCTGATGAGTCTTAGTGGCAAAAACAGCTGTCTTCCAATAAAACAACTGTCAGATGGAGTGCTAAGAAACTTGTAAAAATGGGGCTAGATAGACATCTGATGAATTTTGGTTTGTGAAATTACATTACCAGCCAATATTTAGCATAAGACTTAAAACATCACATGATTCTTCATAAATGTGTCAAGAAGGACTAGCATCATTACTAAGAATGCGATTTTCTGTGTTGTTGCTATAAATTATGCAACGGTTTTTTTCAATTAATAGCAATAATTGAAGCCTTTACCATGCTTCTTTCACAAATTTCATAGAAACACCCATTGCGCAAAGAATATATGCAGAGTTACTAACAGTCATACAATCAGCTGACATAGGAGCAGCATTGATTACCAACAGATCTTTCAACATTCTCTCCAAATATGAGGTGTTTGTACATCCTCAAAAATGTTAAGCCAAAATGTGTGGTATTTTGCCAGCAAAAGAAAATACGGACATTAAAATCCAAATAATAGTTGAAATCTTTAAGCTGCTTAAGGTATAGACCTCTTTTTGGTTTCCCCAAGTTTCCAGAGAAGCCTATCTAGAAACAGTTTTTTGTCAAAATTTATCATATAATTTCCTTCCCACCCACTTTGATTCATGTAGGAAAAACAAAGCTTCCATTTTTGGAAGATGCTTCCACAAAATTAGACAGCCTACTACAATACATTAGTGGGGCAAAATGCCAGCCTGGTGAAGAAATTGTCATCCTGGAGATTGTTTGATCAATCTTATCCGTGAAAGGAAGGATAAAATCCTGAATCCCAAATAACACTTGAATCCAAGTTCAAGTTATGTCAGGATGTAATCTGAATTCAAATGCACTTGCCTAACCTTAACCCTCGTTTCTACTACTCGCTGTTTGTAATCTCACAGATTGATCACCATTTACTCTTAAATTAGCAATACCATTCTCAACTGCCGATTCATCACCCATACCATGCAGTGCAGTTGCAATAGTTTGTATGAACGCTTTTCCTTCGTCATCCTGCTCTGGCACATCCACATGAAATGAGCCCATTGTGGCAGGTGCTACAGGCTTCACAATAGATGCTTGCTGCTTTATATACTCATAAAGTTCTAAATGAAATTGATGATTTGGAGAAAAACAATCTATCGTTTTATCATTATTACGTCTGGATGAACCAGAGCCCCCCTGCCTTGAGAAATGAGGCAGAACATCATAGTCCATTACCTGCAAATAACATTCTTGAGCATCAATAACCATCGTTCAATTGTCATGAAAAATGTGACCTTTAAAACTATTACAAAGCATACAGAAAAAAGGATGCTTAATTTGAGAGTTTTAATTCCTACCTAGCTAATTAGAGTTATACTAATCATTGGAATATTCAAATCAATTTTAAAGTCATTTTTTAATTTCCAAATTTTTCAATGTAATATTTATTCCATTTCAAATTGTGTTCAAAACAGACATTCCATCCTGATTTTCAATTCTGTATGTAGTCAAATGGTTACTGCATAATTCATATAAATAAAGTACGATGCAAGCATGATTGTAACTCCAGCATCAAATGGACTATGTTTGATTCCAAATCATAAAAGGTATAAGTAATTGATATGTATGAAGCAGGTAGCAATCATGCAACAATTAATGTTAAAAAAATGTACCAATATTATTTCTGGATTTGATTGTGTATGCAATTTGAATCATTGATGATGATTGACACACAATCAAATCCAGAAATAACAAATAATATTCGCATGGACTGTGGAAATCTGACAGCATTAAAAAGTACAATGGTTACCAACATCAGAATGATGCACTAATAAAAATTTCTTGTCATTCAATCAGTCAGGAATTCCCAAAGGCTGATATGTTCAAAACCAAACAAAAAATACAAACATACTATAAGAATAGAAATGTGAGAACTAAAATGAGACTTGGAGGGCTGCAGTTGCTTGGTGGTGTGAGAAATGAATGATAGCAAAACAATACTCTAACCTTAGTAATTTGTCTGCAACTAAAGTCTCTTGCTGAATTGCATTAGCAACGAAATGATCCCTCCAGAAGCCAACATTTTTACATTCTCGAGTTGATGATTATCCCTCAAACACTTGAACCTAAGAATGCCTGAGGCTTTATCACACAACTAACTTACCCATTGTTGGTTGTATCCGACTTGACTATTCTAACATAGATAAACAGCTTTATTTGCTTGATTCTGGATAGATTGCCTCTATAGCAAACCTAGCAAGAGAAGTTGAGGAAAATCACAAACATGGTTGCCAAATGAATAGGCAACCAAATAATAGAGTACTTGTTATTTTACAGAAAACATTACTTTTTTATATAACTAGAATCTATCTGTAAAATATTCAAACCATGAACTTAAAACCAGATCTCATCAACAAGGCTTAAACAGGGGGAAATCCTTTAACTTATCACAACTGACTTACTTACCCATCATCTGTGATTCCTATATGACTGATCTAAAAAAGATAAACAGCCCAATTTGCTTCGTGTTGAGAGGTTGCCCCTATTAATATTTCAGAGGCAAACCCAGAAAAAAGATCACAGGCATGCTTGTCAAACAGATAAAAAGCCAAGTAATATGGTACTTCACAAGAAAATTATAGCTAGGAATTTATCTAGATTCTATAAAACCTAAAAAGTGGACACTACGTCTCCTGAAAGTGAAATTACTACTGTGCTCATAATACCACAATTTATAGGCCAAAACATGATATAAAACTCAGTAATATGTTCAAATCAAGATACCTTCAGTAACTCGTCCTTTCCACAACCTTGCAACACCTGTATTTTCCTCCTCGTCCTTTCTTGTAACAAGGGCTTCACAACCTGTAAATTAGCACATAAATCTAGCATCAGCAGTCAGCTGCTTAAAGACAGGCTACAAATTGAAATAGCTACATTCTACATACCCAGATATAAGGGGGCATTAAAGATTTTGATCATTTGGGGGGCAAAATTCTGGCTAGAAATTAGGGTGACCTATATAATGAAAGGAACTGATAAACCTGTATGATCAGAAATGGCAAGAAAATTTTGTTGGTAACAAAAGTTCCTTGAATGTAATATTTATTTAAATTTTAAACCACGATTAGATAGATTCCAGTTAATCATGCTAGTACATAGTAAAACAAATACTAATAAGGAACTTGAAAAGAAATCCAAAATTGTCCCATAACATTATAATGACAGTGTAACGCTTGCTTCCTCTTCATTCACTAGTTGCTGCTTCTTCCTCATTAATGTTTTCACTATCCACTGCTTAATCCAACTTCATCTCACTACTTTTATCTCCTACACATTCAACTTCTTTTCCTTGCACTAAATTTTCCTACCATCCTACCGTCCAGTATTTTCTTTCCCTGATAAAAACGCATATCTGCGCACAATCTTTAAAAAACTAAATGGAGAGTCCCACTGCTGTCCAATGACCTGTCTGTAAACATTCCAGACATCGGAAAAAAAAATATCAGCCAATTCAAGAGACAATTGGTGTAGCCTAGTAAGCAAAAATCACAACCTCCCTTAAGCAGTGAAATGTGGTATGTGCGCATCTTGGACAAATGTAAAAATAAAATTGTGGAAGACAGGAATTAATTCACTAAATCAAGGAACACAAAGACGCCATAACTGCCTTCTTATATCTAATCTCACATTTTCATAGTGCAGATGGACAGTATAAAACAGATGCACGTACTTCCAAACTCGCTATCATATTTTTTACTGTCTTAATGTTTACAAGTAGCTCAACTTACATTTGTTGGTGTAAATATTTTACTTTGCCTAGAGGATAATGTTCATCCTAAGAATAATATTGCACCTAGCTATTAAGTTTACTTGAGAAAAGAGGGATATTTGATTATTCTCACCTAGGTGGCTAAGAATGTTGTTTTCACCTTGACTTAAGATACACAAATGCCATCACTGCCTCATCAATCCTTGATTGGTGGCAATTAGGTCCCACTCTGTCTCAGTTAGATTAAGTTAATTCACCTCCTAATTGGGAATGATTGAGCCTTAAACTAATACCTCTTGGACATGTCATCTCTTTGAATCATGGATCTAAGAGGCCTATACATTTGCATGTTACATTAATGGTCCATAATAATTAATATAGAAACTTTTTATTCATTTCCCTATTTTCAAGCAATCCACAGGAACACATTCCCCCCACCCCCAAAAAAAAAAAAAAAGTTTCCAAGACTTGGGGACTTGGGGGGAATGTCCCCCCATAGCACCACCACTTCCGCCACCTCTGCCGGGGATGCCGCCAGATTGCTTGCCATATGGCACATGCCATTACATACTGATTGCAACCTTTAAATTAATGAAAACTAGTTGGCCTTTCATGGGGCACTCACAGAGATGTTCTATTTACAGATTTTGCCTTGAAGATTTCAATTCACCTCGATTTTTATATCAGAACCACCACCCCACCGCCATCCCCTCACTGTCTCCAAATTTAGACCCTTGGTCCCCCAGTCCCTGAAACTCATCCCCGCGTCCCCCCATCCCCCCTCAGGAAACTCTGTGGAACTAGCTATTTTGTTATTCGGTCCTAGATGGGTGCTTGTTTATGCAAAATTCTAACATGGTATCCAAATCATGATGCCATAGGGCTAGTCCTGTTCATGGAAGCCTGTGGATCTAAAGAGTCAAATAAGTTAAGATCAGTTGTTGACTTGGGTAGATCTGACAAGTGTAAGTTTGCCAGCAGGAACAGCGGTTTGCTTTTTTTTTCCTACAAGAATTTTATTTTGGAGCATACTAGGCAATTTTTGGCAATGTCATTGTGCTTGAGGTTCAAGAAACACATTTTGACTATAAATTTGACTAGCAAATGATTCTTTATTCAACTGAAAATGGGCAACTGCAAGTTAAAAATAAGAGTTTGCAGACTAAGAATGGATAAATATACGTGAGGGGAAGAGAGGGTGCAAAGTACGAGAAAGAAATATAAAAAGAATAAATAAAATAGAAAAAGGAATCAGAAACCCAAAAGACAAACCACAAAGTAAAAAATACAACCAAATAAAAGAAACAAACTTAAAGAAAACAAATTAATATATTATATTATAATAGTTTATTTAGTATGAAAACTATTATAATATATGAAAATATCAAATTGGCTAATATATTAACTATTAAGTTCGCAAGAATATCAAATATAAGAACCATTACCATAATAAGATAAACTATAAAAAATATATATATATATAAGAAAAAGACAATAGTTAACTATAAAATAACAATACAAACTAAATATTTAAAAATTTTGTAGCATAAATAAACTATTATAATATATATCTAATTAGCTTTGCTATTATTTAGAGCCATGTTTAAGGAAGCTAAGATGGTTTTTACCTTACTCTCTGTACTCACTAGATGAACTATGTCTGATTCTGTAAAGCACCCTCATCTGGCATAGGTTTGTAATAAATTATTAATGGCTTATCAGAGAATTTCAAATAGTCTTATTTGGTAGGATCAGTCCAAATTCGGGTCACAAGTAATCAAAAAATTGAATGTCCTGCAGCGGATTTATCCGGAATGCCCTGTTTACCACACTGGGTTCGTAGAAACTGTATTTTCAATCGACGTAGTTATGTTCCCTGGTGCAAGATTGGCTTCTTTACATTTTTTGATTCAAGCAAACAAAATTATCTGCGTGGACAATTGAATACAGGCCCTGTATACACTGCTAGGAGGAATTGAGTCTCAGAACAGGGCATTTCTATATGTATATATATAAATTTATATTTATTCATATATATATATATATAATAGTCTAAATATACATTTTGAGATCTATATAAGATCCACTTCCATCAGTACTAGCAATTCTGCAAATGGTTTCAGCCATTCATAGTTGAAGCCGTTCCTTCAGTTCTGAGAACGTATCCTTATGCAATTATATATTCAAGTATTAGGATACTGATACATATATTCAGGGCTATATATATATATATATATATATATATATATATAGAAATAGAGATATTACCAATTTTTATTCAGCATTATTATAGCGTTCATGCTGAATAAAGGTTGTGAATAGACTAATGCTAGCTTTTTATGGTTATCTAATATTGGTTACAGACACTGACCTCTTGTATCAATTTCAGATGAAGTTTA